>JAODAL010013230.1:0-92134 GCA_025379985.1 Phyllomedusa bahiana
GAATTCCCCCCTGTTTTCAGTAGATGCCTTTTGCCGTGATGCCCCGTACCGGGCCCCCTAGCCGTGTGCCCCTGTAGCCAGTGATGTCCTCTGTACCCAGTGATGCCCCCCTTGTGCCATAGTGCCCCCTTGTAGCTGTGTGCCCCCATTGTCCCGTGAGCCGCTGGCCCAGAAAATGCCCCCAGTTATCAGTAGATGCCCCTTAGCATTTGATGCCCCTTGTTGCCAGTGTTGCCCCCGAAACCCTTAGTGCCCCCCCTGTCCCAGAGATCCCCCCCCTTTTTACCCAGGGGGCCCCATTTGTACCCGTGATGCCCCCATTGTAGCCAGTGATCCCCCCATTTTACCCAGTTTGCCCCCATTTTTGCCGTGTGCCCCCATTTGTGGGGCCCCCAGTGTGATGCCCCCTTTTGTGCGGATGCCCCCCTTGTACCCAGGATGCCCCCTTGTCCCCCATGTCCCCCCATTGTACCCAGTGATCCCCCGATTGTACCCAATGATCCCCCTATTGTAGCAGTGATCCCCCCCTTGTACCCAGTGATGCCCCTTTGTGCCGTGTCCCCTTTTGTGCCCGGTTTTCCCCTTGTAGCCGTGGTGCCCCCCTTGTACCAGGGTGCCACTTTAGCCAGTGATGCCCCGTTGTACCCGGGTGCCCCCTTGTTGGGGACCAGGGTGCCCCCCCTTGTAGCCGGAGCCCCTGTCCCAGGGTCCCCCCCTTTGTGCCGGGTCCCCCTTGTTCCCCAAAAAGTGACCCCCCGCTTGTAGCCAGGGTCCCCCCATTGTACCCATGATGCCCCTGAAAGTAATTCAAAAAATTAAAAATTTTGTTTCCCTGGGTCCCCATCCGGGGGAGGTCGGGGGAGTGCTCGGGTGTAAGCAGTGTAGTCATCCGGTTTACAGCACGCAGCCCCCGGGTTCCCCTGGGGCAGAGTCCCAAACGGGAGTCGAGGTGCGGGGGCCGGTAAAAGCTGTGGCCCCCCTGGAGCTGATACGGGGGAGGGTCAGGAGGGGAAACGCCCGTCCCCCCTCCCCCCAAAGTGGGGTCTGCGGCTTTTATAAAACAGTCCGCAGGTCGGGTCGTCAAGGGAGGGCCGGGTCGGGGCGCCCCCCCGGGTGGGGAGCTTGGGCCCCCCCGGGCATCGCCCCCCCTGCCCCCCCTGGGAAGGGCCTCCCTATCCTCCACCAAACACAAAATTGTGTAGATGAAATTATAAGTTTTCTCAAATACATGTATTGCAACCCAGAGGTTTTCCACAATTTAAAAATAGAACAGGTTTTAAACTTTCATTTGGGTAATTCAGGAAAATCTTCCCGGGAAGGCTGGGGGGATCCCAAACTGTGCAGGGGGAGCTGAGGGCTTACTGCTTGTATGGGGAAAATTTGAGTCTCTAAACTACTTTTAGACAAAAGGAAACAGGACACGAGCAAATAGTGTAAACGATTTTTCCCTTTTTGCTTCCTTTTTCCCCCCTCCATGCACGTAGACACCCAATTTTACTGTGCTGGTTTTGCACATGTGTAGGCTTACAGGCCCCCCCTTTTCAAAATTGGACTCCTCACAGTTTAAAATCAGTTTATTTCAAACAACTGTCAAAAATATTTGATCCATCAAGTTTTTGTCAGGTGACGCCCTTTGGCCCTGACTTCTGAGTTGTCAAAAAGGGGCCCCGGTTTTTTTTTTAAAAAAAAATTTAAACATTTAAAATGCTTTGTTTTCCAAAATAAAGCATTTTTGGGGGAAAATCCCTTGTATTTTAGTATCCTGTTACTTCATTAAGGTGATAAGTACTCTTTAAGGACAATAAAAGTCCGTCCCAATCAAGTAATGATAGGGGGTTCCTTGCAGGCTTTTGGGCAAAATAGGATTCAAAAAAAAAGTTAAAAGCCCGGGCCCAATTTGTTAAAAGTTTTTGTGGCTTAGGGGGGCATAGGAAAAACAGTAGGAACACAGGGCATAGGACAAAAAAGGATTTTTAACCCCACATTACAGAAAACTGTTGGGGGGCCGTAGCCCTTTTGGGGCCCTTTCTTAAAACAGAATTTTGGGGCAGAAAAAAATAAAAGGGCCCAAATTTGAACAACAATTAAAGAACATAGAACAGCCCCCTTCCTCCCTTTGACAGAGTCCTTTAACAAGGGGGGGCCGTATTTAAGGGGGACACAATTGATTTTTTGGAGAGACCATACGTTTGGGGAAAATTTCTCCGATATTTGTTGAGGATTTTCGTTTTCTATGACATCGGGCGAAAAGCCCGTTTAGTGGGCCACCACCCGAAAAGGGTTTTTCGAAAAATTCGATCATCTCCGTTGGACCATAAAACTATGGGAGGGGAAAAAAAAACACCTTCATTTTTTTAACACCCAAACGGGGCTGGAGAAGCTGGAATTAAACAGCCAAAAACAGTAACCTGGTTTCCTGCAAACATTTTTAAAGGAAAAAACACTTGGTATAAAAGCCACAGAAAAAAAAGTCACCACCATTCACTATCCCTGTCTTGCCCAAACAGAATGCCCCTTTAAAACCTGCATAACCCACAAATTAAAAAGTGAAAGAAGCAGTATTATTTAAACCCAAAAATTTTACTTAAAACAGGACATTGAATTACCCCTGTCCTGGAAAGCATAAAATGGCCCCAAACCTGTTTTTGCCCCCCCAAAATTAAAAAGTGCCGCAAAAAAGGGGAGTCTTTTTTAAACCACCATTTTATTTGAACTGCACACTTAAAAATATCTGTCCTGGAACGCAGAAAGCCCCCTAAAAAAACCTGCATGACCCCCCGATTAAAAAGTGCCAGAAGAAAGTATCTTTGAACCCCTTTTTATTTAAAAACCCTGGACTTTGAAAAACCCCTTTGGCCGGGAAAACCACAGAAAAGCCCCAAAAAAACCCTGTTGCCCCACAGTTTAAAAAGTCCCGGGGAAAAAGGGAAATCTTTAAAACCAACCATTTTATTTGGAACTGGACATTGCCCTAGAACTGCCCTGGTGCCCAGCAGGACCCCAAGGGCCGGGGGTCAAATTGGATGCGGGGGAGGGGCCCAGGCTGGCCTCCGTAAAATCTTTTTAACACCGGTTAAAATGCCCTGATGACCAGCAAAGAAAACTTTTGGGTTGCTGAAGAAAGAGTGCTAACAAAGGGTTTTAGAATTTCCAGCCTTCCTCATTACACAGCCCACGACCTGGGTGGGCTTCCCCCTCCGAAAGATTGGGGGGAAACCAATTGGGGGCTTCACTTGGAAAACGGGTTTGGTTAAACGCTCCCTTTCTTTCCCCTTTTTTTTCATTTTCCCTCTAACTTTGTGGGGGAAAGGGGGTTTCCTCTTTTACTTTTTTTCCCTTGTCCGTGTTTCCCATACTTCCATGTCCTCTGAAACCTAAATTTTTGGTCAAGTTTTTTCCTGGAAACCTCCCTTTTTAAAATTTAAAAGGGGAAATTTTTTTAACAGTATTTTTAAAAATGAAGTTTTTTAGTGGTTTTAAGTCTGGGAAAAAAACAATTTTAAAAAAAGGATGGAACCCCAAAACCAGGTTTTTTGTTTCTTTTTTTTTTTAATTTATATTATTGGGTTTTTCCAAACAGGGTTTTTTTTAGCTATGTTAAAAACCTTTCAAAAACAAGTAAATTTTGCTTTTAATTTTGCCCCTTTAAACATGTCCCCCCTTTTCCCTGTTTCTGACAGCCCCATCCCCCCTTTGAGACTCTTAAACAATTTTTGAAGAAAAAAATGTCGGGTTAAAAACCCAACTTTTTTAAAAATTGGGAAACCCTGTAGTATAGCTGATGTCACACCCAAAATGCCCCCAAAAATTAAAAAACTTGCCCCATGAGCCAAATTTGGGAAAATTTGAAAAAAACAAATGTTTTTAAAGAAACAACATTTTTTTTTAAAAATAGGACCTTTGGGTTTAGCTGCTTTGTCACAAAAAAAGGGGCCCCCAAAACAATTCAAAGAAAGCCCCCTTTGAGCCCTTTGGGACAATTTTTTGAAGAACAAATTTTCGTTAGAAAAAAAACATTTTTTATAATAAGCCCTTCAGTATAGCTCATTTTCACCCCAAAAGGGCCCCCCAAAAAATAAAAAACATGCCCCATGACCCCCTTTGGAAAAAAATTTTGGTAAAAAACAAATGTCTAAATAAAAAACATTTTTTAGAATAGGACCTGTATATTGCTGCATTTCAAAGCCAGCATGAACCCATAAAAAATTAAAAAAAAAATGACTTCTCACCACTTTTAAAAAAATTGTGAGGGAGAAAATGCCACTTAGAAGCCACATTTTTTTCCCCAAAGGCCCCAGGGATTTTAGTTTTATCTCACAGCAACATAAACCCCCAAAAAAATTAAAAATATCCCCCCTTGAGCCACTGTTAAAAATTGTGGGGGAAAAAAAAATGCCACTTAAACGCCCCCATTTCTTTTCCCAAAAAGGACCAAAAATTTTTGGGCTGTTTTCTCACAGAAAATTGACCCCAAAAAAAATTAAAAATTTTATAAAATTTTCTCACCACTTTTTAAAAAATTGTGAGGGGAAAATGCCATTTTAAAAGCCCATTTCTTTTTCCAAAGGGGACCTTAATTATTGCTTATCTCACAGCAACGGGGAACCCCAAAAAATTTTTAACTATAAATTCTCACCCCTGTTAAAAATTGTGAGGAACATAAACCCCCCAAAAACCATTGACTTTGTGAAAAATTTCAAAAGATGAAGGTGAGTAAATGGAATATGGTTTTGTCAAAAAACCCTTTGGTTCTTTTAAAGCCCCTCCTCACAGCAAAACCAGCAAAATGAACTTTGGGGGAATGGGGAATAAAAATTGCAGTAAGAAATAATCTTTTTAAAAATAAGTTTTTAAAAGGGGAAAACCATTTCTGTTTGGAGAGGAATGTAAAAGTGCCCAAGCAAAAAAAGGGTTTTTTTGACCTGGGGCAAGGGGGGCCCACAAATCATCAAGCCCAATGTTTATTCTTTCTTGATAAAAAGTCAAACATCCACTTACCCTGGGGAAAAGCCTAATTTTTTTTGTCTGAAATTTACCCCCTCCGGCTTTTCCTGAAGGTCCGCTAGAATTTTTGGACCCCGGGGTTTGTGGGCGGGAAACAACACCTCGGGCCCGTGGCGAGCCCAGCTCGGCCTTTTTTTTCCCTTTTGGTTACCCAAAAATTCTTTTGGGGGTCCCGGAAAAAATTTACAAAAACTGGGTTGTTTAAAAGCAAAAAGTCTTTCCCAACCAAAGATTTTAACGGGTTTCCCCGGGGTTTTTTGAAATGTGTGCCCTGCATTGAAATGCGTTGGTGAGGTGGTAAAATAAAGATTGCCAGAGGTCACCCTTTCTTCTGCCACCTTGGGCCCTGCTGCTGCCGCAAAACCCCGCAACGGCACCAACGCTGTCACGTCGCTGGCTTTTTACCCCCCGGGGAACATTTGAAGAACGTGGCCGAGGGCAACAGATGTCTCCAGTTGATAAATTTCGAAAGGCCCTCCTTTTCCCCCCAAATTTTTTTTCTTTTCTATTTGGGGTGGGGGGAAAGGGAAAAGGGTGTGCGTTTTTTTTTTAAACCGGGGATGCAGGAGGGTGGCCCCCGTAACTGTTTTTCATTTTGGGGCCCTTTAAATGCGGGGTTTCTTTTGGGGAAAGGGAGCATCCAAGCACTAAATGTGAGAGAGGGAGCCTTGATTTCCCAACCTCTGGGTCGAGGGGCACTAGCAAAAATGTTCTTCCTCTTCTTCCTCCTCCCCCTAAAAATTCGCGCCAACCTCTTTCCAAGGCAGGGTCGTCGGAAAACTCGGTGTTGGGAATTTACCTCCTCTTCCCTCCTCCCCCTTAAGCCCCTCCGGCACAGCTTCAACACAGCCCTGACTTCCCTGAGATGAAGCCCCTTTAAGAGCTGATCGCCCCCTTTCCCCTTTAGCCCCGGACCCCAAACCACTCCCCTAATAAAGGGCCGATAAAATTTGTGAAAACTGTGGGCCTTGGGGAATTTAAAGGGAAAGAGAAAGGGCTCCGTGTCCGATCGGGGGTCCGTCCCCCTCCCCCCGTCCCCGGGCCCCGGGAACCCTGTTTTTTTCAGGGTGTCCAAGATCTTTCCAAAAAAACTAAGATCACCAAAATGCTCATGCTGACAAGGGCTTTGGGTCCGCACTAAACCTTTTTTGGGGTGGCTTTTTAAAAAAACTGGAAAGGGATGGTCCCAGAGCTCTTTCACCTCCTCCATTTCTGGTGGTAAAAACCCCCCGAGGTCCCACCGGGGCTTGTCGGGCCCAATTTTTCCACTTTTTTACTGGTAATGGCATTGCGTTTGCTCCCAAAAATCGCTAGAGAAAGGGGAGGGGGGAAATTTCCCCGGGGTTCCCAAGTCAACAATGAGACGGTTGGGGGGGAAAGGCCGAGCTGACGCTGAAAACCGCAGCCAGGGGGGGAACAAAAGCGGGTTTGCAAACCCGGGGGAATTTGCGAGCTAAGACCTCGAGCCTTTTTCAGGCAGGCAGTCCAAACCCGGGTAGCCTTTGGAAATTTCTGGAGGGAACCAGGTTCATGACATGTGCCAGGCAAGGGATGGGGCTCCCACCTCCCCGATCTTAAGGGGGGCCAGCGTTTTTTCGCCCTTATCGCATACCCCCTTTGGGCCTGGCACAAGGTTTTTTGGGTCACCAGCCAGCCTCGGTCTCGTTTCGGAGAGCCCACCACTCCCTTTACCTGTGGGGGGACGGTCTCCAAGAAAGTTTAAATTTTCCCAAAACGGTTGGTTTCCCCGGGGGCATTTATGCCAACAGGGCCCTTTGGGGGGGAAAGAGCCCCCTCCCTTTTTTTTTTGGGAAGGGGCCGGCGCCAGCCTTGAGCCCCCCGGGCCCCCCCAGAGACAATAAACCCAAACTAAACCCAGTGGCTGTCACAAGATATAGGGGCCCCCCTTGGCCTTGCTTACAAGCCCAATTGTCGGTGGTCAGATGGTTTTTCCCCCCCGGCACAATGCAGAAACCGCCTTGGGGAAAAATTTTAGAGACACGGGGCCCTGGCCAGGGAAAGGGACGGCTTTTCGGGCAAAGAAATCCCTGCTCGGCTTTTCTGGTTTTGGGGGGCGGGCAAAGGTTTCATGACGTGGGGGGGAACCCTACTGTTTCCACCAAGGAAAAAGGCCCAACTTTTCCAAGGCCAAAACCCTGGCAATGCCGCATTCAGGTTTTGGGGGTTTTTTGGGGTTTTTTGGGGTTTTTAAAGGTTTCTTTGCCCCCAAAAACCTGGAAGACAAAAAGGCTGGCTCAAAGACTGGGGTGTACGGCAAAAAGGTCGTAAAACTGGGGGAAAGGGAGGGGGTTTAGGATGGGTCCTGGGGGTTTGGGGTGGTTACTTTGGGCGCCGGTGGAGGCTGAACGGGGGAGATCCATGATCATGACTCTGAGGACATGGGCAGCTGGGGAAACCTTGGTGGGGCAGGGGGAGGAGGGGGGGGAGAAGGGGTGGGGACGTGGTTGGGGGCCCCGGGGCGTCGGTCTGGCCTTTTTTGGCCAAGTGTTCCCCCCTTTTTAAACTCATGCATTCTGCATGTGACTAGACATGTTGGTGGTGGTTAACCACTTAAGGGTTTTTTTTGCCTCTCTTATGCGTTTTTTCGGCAAAGGCGGCAAAATTACATCCCCTGGGTGAATCAAGGCTTTTTTAAAGAAGGCCCCCGGCTTGAGAGGTTTCCCGGACCTTTTTGACCGGCGATATGCGAGGAGCGGGGGTTTGGGGCCCGAACGGTTTTCTGGCGGAATCATATCAGCCACCCTTTTGCGGGCCCCCCTCTCCCTTTTTATGGCGGGCCCCCTAATTTACACTACCCCATCGTCTTCCCCCTCGTCCAAAGAAGCCCGCAAAACAAATTCTCGGTAAAAGACTACGATGGGAAAACCGCAATGTCTTTATAAACTTTATCATCAACCCCCCTTGACTTGGTCCCTCCTGACCCTTTTTGCATCCAGAAACTGCGGGCTAAAAGGAAAGGGGACTGCAAAACGTTTTCCGACCGCCCGGGAAATTTTTGCCGATTGACCCGGTTCCTTCTCCCCCCTCTGTTTGGGGATCAGTAATGGGCGTCAAGCAGACTAAAAAACATCCTCTATATTTTTTAAAATTCCTTTTTGACCCCAACCCCATTTTTTTTATAAAAAGGTCTTCCCGACCCAAAGGATTATCCACAGTGGTGGGTTTCACGAAATTGAAAATTTGGGCTTCTTTTTGGTTTGGGCGGATGCTGATTAGCTTGATGACGACATTTTTTTGGCCGGGGATGGGAGGCACGGGGGTGGAGGGTTTTTTTAACCACTGAAGGACAATTGGCGACCTGTTCGTTTTTTGAGATTCACAGGGCCCTGACCCCCGGGGATGCAAAGGGCCCGGGTCCTGCCCCGGGCGATGTGGGGTTTTCGTGTTTTGCCCGCAAAGGAAGGAAAACCCCCTTCCCCTCTAAACCCCTTTCCTTTAAGGGCTACCCCCCTCTTTGCTCGCTTACCACCTGCTTTTCGCTCCATTTTCCCAAAAAAAAAAAATTTTGAGAAGGGATGGAATTTGTTTTGGGGAAAATCCTTTTTTTGCCCGGGAAAACCGCTTTTTACAAATCCCCCCTTTAAAAAAAAAATTTTTTTGGTTTTTTTTTTAAATGCAAGGTGTCCCCTATCAACAAAATTTTGGATGGGCAAAATTGCAAAAAAACCCTTTCTGTTTTGTTTTTTTATAATAAAACGGTATTTTTTGCACCTTTCAATTTTACTTTGGTGCCCATAAAATTGCTCTTTTAAAAATTTCGGGCAAGCTGCATCAATTTAACAAAAGCTGTTTGTTTCGCCAAAGGGCAAAAAAACAGTATTTTTATGTTTTCGCAATTTAAAACACAGTTTTTTTTTGCAAACCCTTTAAAATTTAAACCCGTGGTGACATAAAAATTTTTGTTTTTCAGATTTTTGTGCAAGCTGCGTCAAAAGAACAAAGCTGTAGTGACCAAAGTCCCAAAAAAAAAGTTAAACTGAAATTTTATTCGGATTTAAAAAAAATGTTTTTTTTGCAAATTTCAAATTTACCTGTGGTGTCTATAAAATAGCTGTTTTCAGATTTACGGGCAAGCTGCCCTCAAGAAAAAAACTGTAGTGCGGGCCCAAAGTCCAAAAAACACGTATCTGTTTTTGTTTTTCCCTAAATTTCCAAAGGTATTTTTTGCACCCCTTTCAATTCCCCCTGTGGTGACTATAAAAAATTTCTGTTTTAAAATTTACGTGCAAGCTGCGTCAATGAACAAACGGAGTGCCCCAAAATCAAAAAAACAAATTTTCTATTATGTTTTTCGAAAAATACAAGGGATTTTTTGCCCTTTTTAATTCACCTGTGGTGCCTATAAAATTTTCTGTTTTTTTTGATTTACCCGCCCCCGCTGCTCAATAACAAACTGTGTGCGCCAAAGTCAAAAAAACAGTTCTTTTTGTTTTTTTTCGTATAAAAAAACGGTATTTTTGCACCTTTCAATTCAACCCCGTGGTGACTATAAAAATTTTTTTTTAAAAATTTAAGTGCCAAAACTGCTTCAATGAACAAAGCTGTAAATGGGGCCCAAAAATCAAAAAACAAGTTTTCTGTTTTTGTTTTCCCTTTTAATAAAACTGTATTTTTTGAACCTTTTCAATTCACCTGTGGGACTTAAAAAAATTTGGGTGTTTTTTAAAATTTTACCCTTCAAACTGCTTTAATGAACCCAAAGCCGGGAGTGGGGCCCAAAATTTTTTTTTTACGTACCGGGTTTTGGTTTTGTTTTACACGGTATTTTTTTTACCTTTTAATTCACCCCGTTTTGACAAGAAAAATTTTCTGTTTTTTAAAAATTTAAATGCAAGCCCGCGCCAATGAAAAAAAGCTTTTAGTGCCCAAAGTCCCCAAAAAACAGGGATCTGTTTTTTTTCCCTATAATAAAACCCATAAAATTTTTTGCACCTTTCAATTCAATGTGGTGACTATAAAATTGGGTGTTTTTCCCGTTTACGTGCAAGCTGCCCCAATGAACAAAGCTGCAAATGCGGGGCCCAAAATCAAAAAAACCCCTTTTCTGAAAAAGTATTTCGGATAATAAAATGTAATTTTTTGCACCTTTCAAAATTCACCTGTGGGGGACATAAAATTGCTGTTTTCAGAAAATTTAAAAGGTCAAGCTGCTTAATGAAAAAAAGCTGTAGTGCGCCAAATTTAAAAAACACTATCTGTTTTTTTTGTATAAATTTCACGGGATTTTTTGACCTTTCAATTCACCTGTGGTGACTATAAAATTGTGTTTCAATTTTAAAATGCAAACTGCGTCAATGAACAAAGCTGCAGTGCGCCAAAGTCAAAAAACACCCTATCTGAAAAGTAAATTTGGGTAAAAAATGTATTTTTTTGCACCCTTTTTTCACCTGTGGTGGGCTAAAAAAAATTTCTGTTTTCAAAATTTAAGTGCAAGCCCGGGGTCAATTTTACAAAAACCCGTAAATGCGCCAAAGTCAAAAAAAAACGTACTGTTTTTGTTTTTTTGTAAAAATACAGGTAAATTTTTTGCACCTTTCAATTCACCTGTGTGACTATAAAATTGCTGTTTTTTAGATTTTTCGTGCAAGCTGGTCAATGAAAAAAGCGTAGTTGGGGCCCAAAGGGCAAAAAAAAATGTAAAGTTATGTTTTTTTGTATAAAAAACGGGTTTTTTTTTGCACCTTTTAATTCACCTGTGGTGACCCATAAATTTTCTGGTTTTCAGATTTAAAGGGGCAAGCTGCGTCAAAGGGAAAAAAGCTTGGGGTGCGGGCCAAAATCCAAAAAAAACGTATTTCCCGTTATTTTTTTTCGTAAAAATAAACGGTTTTTTTTTTGCACCTTTCAATTCACCGGGTTTGGGGGACTTTAAAAAAGCCCGTTTTCAGATTTACTGAAGGTGGAAATATTTAACAAAGGGGGTATGGGTAAAATTGAAAATGAAAAACCTATCTGAAATGTATATGATAAAAAAGTGGAGTTTTTCACTTTAAAAACAGAGAACCCGCAGTTTTAAAATGATGGGATTTTTAATTTTAAATTCAGGTGCCCAAAAATCCAGGGAAATAAATTTTAATAGCAAACTGTTTAAAAATAAAGATATTGCCAAAATGCAATGGCTTTCACTAAGCCCTTTTTGGGAACCCTTTTTCCATTTTTCCCTTTTTAAAGCTTGTCTTTGTTCGCCCCCGGCCACCCCCCCCCCCCGCTCCTCCCGTGACTTTTCAGCGGTAGAAACTCCCTTTAAAATTTCTTTCCTTAAAAACAAAAAAATCTTTCCAAACTTAAACTAACTAAATTTTTTAAGGATCACAAGGGTAAAAAGTGAGGGGTTTTTCTGTGCAGAAAAAAGAAAAAATTTTGCTGAGCTGTTTTGGGCCCCAGGCAGAGCGCCGTCCTACTTTGAACGTGGAGACACGAGGGCTGAACGGAGACCCCTGTTTTATGTAAACCCAAGGTCATGTGAATTTTTTTTAGCCATCGCAAAAACCCTACTCATCCCATTTATGCGTCGCACACACATCTCCCCCGCTTTTATTCTGTAATCTGATTTTTCTGGCCGCCAAAAATTTCAGGGGGAAACGCCCCAAAAAATTTTGGGGCGATCTTTAAAAGATTTACAAAGGTTTTTTTTCTTAATTATCGCATGATCTAAAAAATTTTTGATCACCTTAAAAACCTTTTCCGATTTTCAACTTTTTCGGTTTAAAAATCCCCTCAACCTAAATCTCGGGGACATGACAAGATGTTGTTTCCCCCGCACAAAGCCCTGTCTGCCAAACCCATCTCCAGGGGGGCCCAAAAAATCTTGCCCACAATTTTAAAAAGCAAAACTGGGGTAGTGGGTGAGTCCGGGGGTTTAAACCGGGCAAAGGGGGCCCAAAAAAAAAAGGCTTTAAAAATTTAAACCCCATACACCTAAAACCCCCCGAACCCCCACCAATGAGGGCAAAAGAGTTTGGGGGGTCTTTAAAGTATCATTACCAGACAATTAAGGGTTTACTTTTGGAAACTTCCGGAACCTCTTGTCAAAGCTGTTGGTAGGCAATTTTGGTTCCCCCGGTCCATTCCCTCGTACACCCCCTGTGCAAAGGTGAATTTTTCTTTCTTTTACGGGTCTGTCATCCCCCGGGTTGCGACATGTTGGCAGGTTTTCGCTAAAGGGGTTTGGGTCTTTTTTTTGCAGCTTTGGGGCTTCCTCCATCTCCCAAATTTTCCCCCCAAGTGGCGGGGTTTGTTTTCAGGGTCTAAATACCAAAATTCAATTTTTTCCCACAGGGTGAACCCAAAATCCCCTCCCCCCCACAAAAATTGGTGTAGCAAACTTGGCTACCTGGCACAGTGGTTGACCGCGTCTCTTCACTGCACGCCTTTTCCCCACGAAAAAAAACGATGTCCGTCCATTTCCCCTTCTATAAAAAACCGTTTCCCAAAAGGGCCCCATAAAAACTCAATAAACCCTCACGTATTTTCGGGGCCCGGGGGCTGATCCGGGTTTCCTTTCCCTTGTCGTCCAAAAAGCTTCCACTAACCACTCTGCTTTCCTCTGCTCCACAACTAACCGCTCTGCTTTCCTCTGCTCCACAACAGGTTATAGCAAAGTCTCCGAGGGCGGCAGTTAACAGACAGGGTTTGGCTTAGCAATAATGAAGCTTGGGACTACAGTCTAGCAGGGGAAATGGGAGGTTTACTCTCTGGTTGGAAGCGGTTGTATCACTTTATTTTCCTCAAACTGAGGGCAGGTGGAGGCCATTAGAACTCACTTCATTAGTTAGTCCCAAAAAACCCAAATGGGGGGAGTAAGCGTTTGTCTCCGAAGACCCATTGTGGTAGTGGGCTCGAGGTGTCAGATCTCGCGTTGGGATAGAAACTTTCTGTTCTTGCACAGAGGCGGACTCAGCTGGGCAGTTTGAAGCCATCACTTAGGTGGTGCAGGCCAATAGTAGGGCACTTTCACAGCTAAAATTCTCAGTAGAAAAACCCCAAAATTCCTTTTCCCGACTATTTTGAGTTTTTCTGTTTTTGACAAGCTCTTAAGAAAGTTTGCTTTGCTTTCGCCATGATGATAACAGGCTTGTCAGACACTGGCAACTTGCGATCACTTGTGGACATCCTTCAACTTCCGCTCAACAAAAATCACAATTTGGGGGGGGGTCCTGCAGGTGGGTCTAAACTTTTGGCACGAACTTTTCTCTTCTCCTTCAAATTCTGCTCAACAACTACAATTTGGCAGGATTTCCGCAGTGGGGTTAAAAAATTTTGGGGGACGCCTCTCCCGTTTTTTTATCTCCCCGTTTCAGAAAAAAGTTTTTTTGAATGTAGACATCCTCCAGATCCGATTTGAGGGTCCTTTTAAGGGTACCTCCTTCTTTTCCCACCACCCCCATACTTTCACAGGCTAGAGTTTACTTCTTCTTGAGGTTCTTTGGTGGGACTTTTTTTGTTTTTTCAAAACAACAGTTTGTTGCCAAAAGATGTCATGATGGCAGTAAATGGGGGCAAGGGCCCCCCCTAACATAATGTACCAATACTGGAAAAGAACAATTCAAGCATACATATCCGTGTCAGTTTTTAAGATGTTGAAGGATGTCTTCTGGCTGAGATGACTTTTTAAATCAAAGATGGTTGATTAACACTTGTTGAGGTGGTATATTGAGCAGCGGCATCTCATTGGGGCAGAAAAACATCCCCTTCATGATGCCAAACTTTTGGGTGGAATACCCCTTTCAGTGTAAGACTTATGAAAAAGTGAAAAACTTCTTTAAAGGGGAAAACACACTGCAAAAAAGTTTTGAAGACGTGTGAACTGAAAGAAAGGTGTTCTGTGTGTGGAGTGCGCCCAGGGGTTTTTAACATCCCCAAAGCCATAGTACCCCCCCCACCTACTAGTCTGGGGGGGTGGGAAGTGTGGTAAAGCCACCAGACAAGTAGAGGAATTCTCAGTGCTCACCACTACCACTCCCATCCTTCTCTCCACTGCTCGACGCCACGGGGCCCCCCACAGGAAATTTTGAATCATAGCTCACGTGCACCAGGTTTTTTCTAGGTTACCCCCCCTGCCTCCCTTGCCCTTCTTATCTGAAAAGCAGGGATGACAAAGATTCCACTTAAGTAATTTTTCTTTTTTTTACTTTTTAGATAAAACTCCTGCTCTCAAGTCAGGGGATTGAATACTGTGGGCAGAGTTTTATGCTAACCCCGCCATAGAAAGCTGCAGCCAACCGGCAAAAAGAATGCTAATCTGAATCTGCTTTTGGGCCGAAAAGCGTGGTGAACAGCCTTTTTAAGCGTTAAAAATATAGCTTTTTTTAATAAAGGGCTATGTAGAAAAGGAAACAGCTCCCCAGTGCTTCCAGTTTGGCAAGGGAATGAGAATCCTGAACAGGGATCCCTTTATTAATTCCAAGTTCCCTAATAAGGTACATAAAAAATGGAATTTCTAAACCAGACAATCCCTTTAGCAGGCTGTCTTTTTAGTCCTTGAGTGAGCTGCTGACCTATTTCTATTTTACTTACTAATAAGTATATTGTTTGAAGTAATATATCATCTTACTCACCCTTCACCGGAAAAACATTTTCCCACACACTGACATTTTGTTGGACTGTGAGCTTGTGCTTTTACATGTAGCTAATTTGCTTTAACAAAACGGCAGTGTAAAGCATGCTGGCAAAGCATAGATCTATTGTTCAAGTTGTATCCTTATGGAGGCCAATGTATCTAAAAAAAAGTATCTTCTCTGTACACAGTTGTACATCTACTGATACTGTATACATTATAGAATGTAACAACTTCCAATAAATATGCAGCTAAAATTAAAGAATTATAATTGGATTTTCTAATAATAAGGACCACAATCTACAGTACTCCCCTTGTGGGCTGGTGTTCAATGCTAATCATCATCTTTTCGTATAAATGACTTGACTCCTGAATATATTCTAAAGGGTTCATAGGAAATGAGCAAGGACTCTTGAAGTGACACCTATTGGATGTAGAGTTCCTCAATTCATATCTCACTCACTGAGCCTAACAAGGCAAATGGGATTAGCGCCAGCAAAATATCCATCTGTATACAGCTGTTTCAGGGAGTTGCCCCTCATTAATGCAGAACAAAAACGGTTGGGGTCGGGGAAGGCTAGAGGTATCAAAAGGGGTAAAGTTTTCCCCGGGCCGCCACAGAAAAATTTTGGGGGCCCCCCTACAGCGAAGCCGGGCCCCCCCTCATCAACTTTTCCCCCTTCAAAACCGCCCCCTACCATCCACCAAAAAAATAAAAATCATTTTTCACCATTGTTTTTTTATTCAGTTTTTCCCCTTGTATTTACAACGTACGTTTATCTAATTGTGGAGTCAGTAGTATAAAGCCAGCGAATACCGCCACATTCACGTATCCACCACTTATGTTTTCGACCAAAACCTATACCCCGACCAAAAACAAAAACAATAACCAAACCCAAAAAATTCCACCACTCATCACCACATATCTCCACCATAGAGAGACTAAAAAATACCACTGTACTGTTTTCAAATATAACCGTTACACCAAGAGCAATAATACCGTCCCATACAGTGACCAAATTGTGTAGATATCAAGATGCAACACACAGTGGCAGTTTACAGCATTTGACTCACAGGTGAACTTCCTGCTGATGATTTTTTCACTTTATTCGTTTTTCTTCTCCAACCAGTCCAACCGCCATTGGTCGACTTCTCCCGGGCACCACGTTCGTCCCTCGCAGAATTTACAACAAACACCTGAGATTCCTCACTTAAGCTCCTTATCAACCTCCCACTTATGGTCCTTCCCCCATGTTCAAACTCCTCCAGTCCATAGTGCCCAAAAAGGAATAATTACCCCCTTATGCCCTGGTAGTTAAGTTGTACATAACCCCCATAGTAGTTGTTATATAGGCCCCTTCCCGTAGGTAGCTAGCTGGCTACCCCCTGTAGATAGATATGTAGGCTAGCCGGCTTCCCCGTAGATAGATAGGTAGCTATGCGGGCTCCCCGTAGATAGATATGTAGCTAGCGGCTCCCGTAGATAGATATGTAGGCTAGCGGGCTCCCCGTATATAGATAGGTAGCTAACGGCCTCACCGTAGAGTAGATAATGTAGCTAGCGGGCTCCCGAAGATAGATATGTAGTCTAGCGGTCCCCCGAGTATAGATAGGTAGCTAGCGGGCTCCCGAAGATAGATAGGTAGCTAGCGGGCCTCCCCGTAGAATAGATAGGTAGCTAGCGGGCTCCCGAAGATAATAGGTAGCTAGCCGGGCTTCCCAGAAGATAGATATCTATTTAGCTAGCGGGCCCCCGTAGATAGGTAGCTGCGGGCTCCCCGAAAGATAGATATGATTAGCTACGTGCCCCCCCGTAGATAGACATAGGTAGCTAGTTGTGCTTTCCGAAGATAGGTAATATGGGTAAGCTAGCGGGCCCCCGTAGATAGTTAGCTAGGCGGGCTCCCTAAGATTAGATAGGTATCTAGCGGGCCTCCCCGTAGATAGATAGGTAGCTAGCGGGGCACCCGAATGAAAGATAGGTAGCTAGCGTGGCTCCCTAAGAAAGATAGGTAGCTCGCGTGCTTTCCCGAAGATAGTAATAAGGTAGCTTAGCGGTGCCCCCGTAGATAGTATAGTAGCTAGCGTCTCCCGAAGATAGATTAAGTGGTACGCAAGCGGTGGCTCCCGCGTAGATACGATAGGTACTAGCGGGCCTCCCGAAGATAGATTATAGACAATCGGCTCCCTAAAAAGATAGTGAAGCTAGCGGGCTCCCGTAGATAGATATTAGCAAGCGGGCCTCCCGAAGATAGAATATGTAGGCTAGCCTTGCTCGCCCTTAAGATAGATAGGTAGCTATCGGGCTCCTCGTAGATAGATAAGGTTGCGATGGGCTCCCGAAGAATAAAATGTAGCTAGTGGCCCCCTAGTATAGATCGTACTAGGCGGGCTCCGAAGATAGATTAGGTAGCTAGTGGCTCACCCTAAAGATAGTAGGTATCTATTCGTCTACCCCGTAGATAGATAGGTAGCTAGCGCTCCCCGTAGATAGATATTGGTAGCTAGTGGGCCCCCGTAATAGTATAGGTAGGCAAGCGGCTCCCCGAAGAAATAAATAGTTATGCTAGGTGCTCGCCCAAAGATAAATATATGTAGCTAGTGGGCTCCCCGGTAGAAGTATAGGAGTTAGCTAGCGGGCTCCCCCGAAGATATATAGTAAGCTAGTGGGACTCCCCCCGTAGATAGAAAAGTTAGCTAGTGGGCTCCCCGTAAGTATAGATAGTTAGCTACGGTCTCCCCCGTAGCATAGATAAGTAGCCCAGGTATGTAGATCATGCCACCCAGTTGGTTAGAATATCCAGGTAGGTAGGAAGTGGGAAAACTTGTGTGGTGGCCCCACCACCCACCTGTGTGTCCCTGCTCAAGTCCTCCCTACCATGTGGGAGAGATTCTCCTCAATGAAGAGCCCGCCCACGTATGTGAATCTATGTGAGCACAACTAAGACAACGAGCGCAGGCTCACTTTGAGCAGCTGCAGGCCCCTAGATATTTAAACGGCAATGCGGGGCCTCCTGGAGATGAATGGTCCCCCCCTCCAGCCGTGTTGGGACCCTTGTCAAGCTTCCTCCTCTTCCGAATCATGTGGACCGTTGCTCAATGCCCCCCCAGCTGTGTAGTGGTGCCGCCCACTCACCCAGCCTCATGGGACCCCACATAGCTGGAGTGGGGGGGGGCTTTGAGCAGGGGTGCCCCACATATATGTGAGAGAGGGTGTTGTTTCTTTTCCGGAGGCCCCCACAGATCGCAGTAAGAGATTGTGGGCTTTGTGCCTGGGCCCGCACAGCGCTGAAGAGAGGGGGCTTTGCCTGGGGCCCCACAGTCGCTGGAAGAGAGGGGGCTTTGCCAGTGGCCCCACAGCGCATAAGAGAGGACTTTGCCAGGTGGCCCCACAGCGCTGAGATAGAGCATGTTCCAGGGGCCCCACAGCGCTGAAGAGAAGTGGGGCTTTGCCTGGGTCCCAACAGCGGCTGAAGAGAGGACTTTGCCATGGGTCCCCACAGCGGCTGAAGGTAGAGTGGGGCTTTCCAGGGGCCGTCACATTTGCTGAAGAGGCAGGTCGGTTGGGGGCTTTTCCAGGTGTCCCCACCAGGTCTGAAGATGGGGTGGGGGCTTTTCTAGGGACCGCCACCAGGCTTGAAGATAGGTGGGGTGGGCTTTCTCCAAGGGGCCCCGACATGTCTGAAGAAAGGGGGGGGGCTTTTTCTAGGGGCCCACACAGCGCTGAAGAGTGGAGGGGCTATCATGGCCCCACATGCCTGAGAGAGGGGGGGGCTATTTCTAGGGTTCCCCACAGCGCTGAAGAGAGGGGGGCTTTGAGATGGGGCGTCCACAGCGCAGTAAAGATGGGGAGGGGCTTTAGTGAGGCTCTCGACACATTATAGTGTGGGGTCCCGTGCTCTGTCTCAGAGTCCTAGCTGCGCGCCGCTCAGCTAGGTGTACATGCATATGCCTAGGCATTTCAGTAGTAAACTGCTTACTCTCCTCCTCCGGCTGTGACAGAGCAGCCGGGGCCCCTCCTCCCTTCTGATCCCGCGCTCGTGCATCCACGAGACCTCCGCCCCCACAGGGCGGAGTACTTCTAATTTCAATCGTCGTCCCCGCCAGCGGAGGAGAGCCGCCTGTGGGCGGAGTCTAGAGGGATTGTGGCGCGGACAGAGGGATTGAGGGCCCCGGCTGCACTGTTCACAGCATGGAGGAGGAGAGAAAGTTACACTGAAAATTGCCTATTGCCAATGCATGTACATCCTACTGATCGGCGCGTCAGGGGAGCAGGACACTGAGACAGAGCACGGACCCCCCACATTGTGTGCGAGCCTCACTCAAAGCCCCCCCTCCAGTTTGAAGTTATAAACAGCGACATGGAATTGATAACAGGCTGATTGCCAATTCCTCTACGATTGGCTTGAAGCAAGGGGGCTTTACCTGTTCGGGCGGCCGCGGTCCCACCCTTGCTTCACAGGCCGGCCGGGCCCCATACACCTGTACTGCCTGTACCCCCCTAATGGCGGGCCTGAATGTTCCTAGTACAGAGAGGCACCATTCAAGTGAGTGGAGACTTATACACCATTATTTTCTCCAATGAAATTTAAATACATTCTAAAGATCTTATAGGAAATTAGCTTAAACTTTTGCAGTGCCACCTTTAAATGTAGGGTTTCTCAAATCACATCCGACTCACTGAGCCTTGCAGTATAAATGGGATTAAAGCCAACCAAATATTCTACATACTTTTTTGACTTCTAAGTAGCCTTGCTTGAACAGGTCCCTGTTCAATTTGACACTGGTTCAGCCAAACTTGGGAAAAATGTTTTCTCTAACTCTGTCACTTACAGTTATTTAAAGCCATTGGCCAACGTATGATGTGGTAACTGGAAGTGAGGTTGGACAGACTTTGGCCATTACAATGGAAGTGACTCCTTACTAGAAGAGACACTGACAAGGACCACCGAAAACAGTAGGGCATGTTCATACGGCTAATTCTAGGACAGATTTTAGCCATATTGCGCGCCGTATTGCACTCCAATACGGCTGAAATGCGTCCCAGGCTTTTACGGTAATCCACAGTTCTCATAGAGACTATAGGATTCCGCCGTCCCCCTCCTCCCCGCTCTGCGAATACCTGGCGGAGAGAAAGTGACATGCACATTATCCTGGCGGGATACGCGCCGTGGATAATGGATGTCTATGGGGCCGGCGAGCTGCCGGCCCACCCACCCCGCCCCCGCTGCACGACACACGCCATAATTGCGGGGCGAAATCCGTTCCGCAATTACGGCGTGAATAAGCCGTGTGAATTTAGCCTAAGGGTACAGCCACATGGCATAGACAAAATACCGGCTGGATTCTGTCTAAGAATCCAGATAGTATTTTATCATTTTTTGATGGTTTTGGGAGATGGTTCTGTCCGCGGTTTGTGGATTCACCTGTCCCCCTAAACCATTGAACAGCACACCTTCCACCTGAAAACAGGTGGAAGATTGTGCATGTTTCGAGTTTTTTCAGAACACTGGTGGTATAAAAATCTGCCCAGTAGAAAACCGTACAGTGTGGACTACTGGGCAGACTTTCTATTGAAGTGTTTGGGGACGGTTGACAGTTGGTTTTCAGATTACCGTAATTTTCGCACTATAAGGCGCACCGGATTATAAGGCGCATTATCAATGAGCGTCTGCTAAGTCGTCTAGGTTCATATATAAGGCGCACCAGATTATAAGGCGCGGGGCTCCTGCGCACAGAGCTGTACGTATCACCACATGCAGTGACGCTCCTGAGTACGGTGGCCGTTTAGGCCATGCTCCATATTTCCCTGCCATATTGCTGCCGTGGATTGCGGCCGCAATATAGTCGGATTTACAATGATCCTGCCACTTATTGTGCCGTATTTCACAATGGAATCAACCCATGTAAAGAATAGGGATTGTAATTCCGTCGCGAAATACGTGCCACACTTAGTGACACTTATTTGCAACTGATTTGTAACTGATTTCGGAACGTATTTACTATTGGAAATCAGTTACAAATCAGTTGCAAATAAGTGTCACTAAGCTGTAAATACGTTCTGAACAAAGCCTAAAAACCCAAGTGAAGAATTGATTCATATATAAGGCGCATCGGACTATAAGGCGCACTTTCGATTTCTGAGAAAATCATAGGCTTTTATGTGCGCCTTATAGTCCGAAAAAATACGGTAGTTAACTGGTAAAAACTCTAACCCAAACTTGGTGTTAGGGTTGATTTTTGCTATTTTTTTTAACAAAATTTGATTTGGGCTGGCCCAACTCTTATCACTTTGACATTAACCCAAATCCAAAGGTCAACACCACTCCTGAGCTATCACCAATAAAATTCTGCCAATCAAGAAAGAAATAATCAGATAAAAAAAAAGTCTGCCTTTTGTTAAAAACTGTTTCCTCTAGGTGTAGGTGGATGAGGAAAAAAATAATGTATAAGTAGGTGAACTGTTATACAACCTGAATTGAGAAAAGAAAATCTAAAATGAAATTAAATAATATAGAGAAATACTATTTATGCTGTATTCTAAGGTCGCTGAGCTAAGTTTGTCAAATAATGCATAGTTGGATTTGTCATCTTGCACAACTCATATTATTGTTGACAATAAGGACAACTATAGGGTTGGAAAGGTAGCAGTCACACTTTTCCCCTGGTGTATTTGTGGGCCCACTAACATAAGATAGGTGAGAATCCTGTTACATATTTTGCATTGGGCTCCAAGAACTTCCAGTTAAGTAACAAGCAACCCATATCCTCAAAAAATACACATAGTTGTCGGCGGTAGTAGAGGTGAGACATGACAGGGGTAGGAGTAGGCAAGAGCAGTTAGGAAATCAGGGACAGTAAGGAGTTAAGACCCCTAAGAAGTGAAGCACTTAGGTCTAAGGCTTTCTTTGTTGCCCACAGCAACCAATCAGAGCGCCCCTTTAATCTTTTCAGAGCACTATATGAAATGAAAGGGGGGGGCTCTGATTGGTGGCTATGGGAGAGAAAGAGAGTCTAAGACTTAGACCGTTTTCATATATGCCCCCATTAGAGTCAGGGATAGTTTTCTGTTGGGCCAGGAAGCTTTAACCAGCCAAGTGATAAAGTCTTATTGGGAGGGACCCTAAGAATGGTTGGACCTAGATTGGAACATGTCTTCAGGCCAGGTGTAGCACGGCTGAGAGCATGGGGCCCAGGCCTATGGATACAGTTGAATACAAAGTGGATGGCAGGACTCTTCATGGGGCAATCGGAATAATGTGATTAAGTGTATTTATGTGTATTTATGCATATAATAGTAATATTGTACATTGTTTGTAAATGATTAATAGTAATTGTTAATATTGGTTAATGGCCACTGTGGTCTTTTTCCGACAAAAATATTTATTGTGTATTTTTTGGGGAGATGAGGGAGGTGAAACTAGAGTACGGAATCAACTATCTCTTTGTCATGCCTTTGTTCTCTTGTGTTATTTTCTAACATAAGATTGCAGGTAAGCCCCCCATCCATCTATACAGAGTTGTCCTCAATAACATCTACCATACCAATTTTTGTGTGAAGCTGACCACTGTGACAGATAAAGGGTGAATGCTGGGCCTCACACTAACAGTTAACACAGCACATTATAGCGTACGTATGTCACACTGACGGCACAATTAGTCTGGCAGCTGCATCATTATCATCATGTCTACCTCCTCTATCAGCTGCAATTTCCTTTGCTTTCTTTGTTGTACAATTCATGTGCCATTTAAACACAAGGAGGAAACTGAGCAAAGCAGCTGTAGAATGTGAAATTGCCAATCGATACATGTAGGTAGAGAGGAGAGGAGGCTATTTCCAGCACCAAGTGCAATCTGTCACAATTGCTTAAATAACTACAATGCAATCCAGTGTCATGTCCGCTCCCTCCTGTTGCGGCTGCTCTCTTCACCAGAATTGCTTATGTCCTCAAGGCACCTTGTGCAGTCTAAACACAAACACAGGGAAATTTGGGTGCATTGGGCTGATTTATTTGTACCTGAGTGAGGGCTCAATTTTTGCAGACTAAAGTCTACTTTTTATTGTACGATTTTCGGAGACATGCAACTTTTTGATCACTTTTTATTCCAATGACACAAAATGACCAAAATAATAATACATAATAAATGATGTAATATTTTAATTGATCAGATTTTTACAGATGTGATCATACCAATTATGTGTAGATTTTTTTTTGTTAATTTTTATTTTTGTAAACTTTTTTTTTATTTTTTATATAAGCATTTAGTCCACCTAGGGGACATGTGATGACTTGTACCATGTATTGCAGTAGTAATGTACTGCAGTATATAGTGTTTCCATTAATGTCCTATTACAATAGGTACATGGTAGTTGCGGAGGTCTTCATTAGGTCTCCAACTTCTATGGCAGCCCACTCCCTAACTTTTATTCCACCATGTACATTTACATCATGTGGCGAAAAAGGGTTAATAACCAGCTAATTGTTTTAGTTTTTGCCCTTCTGTTTTCTTACAGCCATGTGTTTTCATTTTTATTTTTTTTTCTGGCGTATAACGTCTTTTGTATCAGCAAACTTTTGTTTTGTGGATTACTATAAAATTTTAAAAAATTTTAAAAATTTTTTAAAATTTTAAATATATATATTTATATATATTTAATATATTTTTTAATTTTTTTTTTTATTATTAATAAAATAAAAAAAGGGTTTTTTTTTTTTAATTTTTTTTTTATTTTTTTTCTTTTGGGTTTTTTTTTTCTTTTTTTTTTTTTACATTTAAAATAACAACCTTTAATTTATTTTTCGGCCCTTTTAACTCATGTGGAAAACAAAAGGGGGCAACAGTAGTGGAGTTGGTCTACCAACAGTCGTGAGTGCTCTTAATTAACCCCTAACTGTATGTCACGATTGAAAGTGACTTATTGCAATTGGACAGACAGTTATATCTATCAGATGGCACAGGCTCAGGACCCGAGCCAATACAATTCACAGTGGGAGCTGGCTGCAGCATACAGCTGAGCTACTGCTACTGCTGCCAGGATCTCATCTAAAGAAATCATAGTCAATTTAACCCCCTAAATGCCATGACTAATAGTGAACGCAACTTCTAAATGGTTTGACATAGGTGGCGGACCCCCTTCAAACTGCCCGTCAGACAACCGTAAGTCAAATAATCAGTTCAAAAGGTCTTGCTTAGAGGCAGTGCCTGATAGGCAAGATGACAGTTGTAAGATACATTGCAGTACAATTGCAATATCTTATAACAGCATGTGGGAGGATCCATAGAGTGAAAATGATGATCAGGGGTGTCTCAACATTGCTCAATTGGTTTCAAGTCTAGAAAATTAGGGGGAAGGGTTAGTAGTTGGAGGTCTTGGTCATGCTCTTCCAACCAATGTTGAACATTTGTAGCTATGTGCCATGTCTCATTGTTTTGCTGAAAGACCCCATCTGCCCTAGAGAAGACAATTGGGCATTAGGGTGTACATAATCTGAAAGGGGACAGTTTAAATTTCGCAAATCATCTGGGAGTGCCTTCCACATGGATAAGTGGCACAGGGAAGACTATGAAAATATTCCCTTGACCATAACGCTGCCACCAGCAGGATGTTCTTTCAGCAATGGTTGCAGAGTGTTTGTTCCCTGATGTTTCTCACCTGACATGCCAACATTAATCCATTCAATAAAGGAAAAAATTTAACTAATTAGTGATGGCAACTTTTTATCAATCAGCAGAAGTCCAATTCCGATACTGCTGTGAAAATTGAAACCTTTTCTACTGATGCAGCTTCATTAGTAGAGGTATAGTGACTAACCTTCTGCTTTGGAGCCCCATATGCTATATGATTCAACAGTTGTTTAAGACAAACATTTGGTAACCCCCTGGTTTATTTTGGTGGGGACATGCCATACTCGCCCGCTGGTCAGCCTTTGGGCGCCAATGTTCAACCGGCTCACATCAATGGCACATGGTGCTCCACAGTTTTCACGCCGCTTATTCATAATCGTGCCATTTGTCCACTCACAATATGCTTTCACCACAACAGCACATGAACAGCTCACAAATTGCACATATTCAGAAAAACTACTACCTTGGGACCGAAAGCCAATAATCATCAGTATTTACAATTCTGATAAAATACAAATTTTACCCAACAAGTAACATATGTGCAGACAGTCTATCACACACCTTATATACCCATCAACCCAGCGCATTACATTGACACGTGACATTCTTCTTGAGCTGCACACTGCTCACATCGAAATTAGAAAGTGGTCATAATAATGGGAATCAACAGTGTATATAGATATGGTACGGAATCAACAAAATTTTGGTTTCTTTTTATTCTGCATGTTTTTTAAAAATGAAAATTTTGAGCTAAAACTATGCATTTCTAAAAAAAAAAAAACATTATTTTCACAGTCCAATGCTAAAAAATACCTCTGAAAAAACCTTTGGGTACAAGATGACACTACACCTCTATATAAATTCCTTTAGATGTTCAGTTAAAAAAAATAGGATGTTATCAACCAAATTTTAACGTAAAGTATGTTGTGTCCCAAAAAACTTCTCAGATTCAATCAGATGGGTAAAAGTTAGATTGGAAAAATGGGGCTCTGTCTTTGGTCCAAGACTGGCTGCATTAATCTGGAGTTAAGGAGACATGACACCAGCATGTACGTGACAACAACCTTTAAGAAAACTTCTAGGCCAGAGGACTTGTGGGGCAGGAGCCATCAGTCTAAGTGCCTAAGTACAGAGACTGTGTGACTCATTTCCCTTAGGTCAAGAGTCAGTATACAGATAATTTTGACTCTGAGCCCCTGATTCATTGGTAAAGCTCAATCTGTAAACCCACTTTCTCCAAGAGAGGGAACTTGGAAATGCAAAGGGAATTTTCCCGGAAAAACCCATTTTGGCCAAACCCGGTAATGTAGAAAGGGGAAAGGTGCTAGGGAGGCTGGTGACCTGGGTAGTGGTGGTGGATTTAGTGCTGCTAGGCCTACTGGTGGTGTTGCTGGGACATGCAGTGCACTACTGAGGAATTAACCCAAACCTTCAGTTTGGGTCTTGTGCTTTACTTTTTCTTCTCAATTTCACTAGAAAAAACCCTTAGGGATGGGGCACTTCCCAACTCCAATGTAACCGGTCACTTTCTCTCTTTCTAGCTACAATGACACTCTCTTCCAGGAGAAGGGTCTCCAAACTCCAAATCGTAGCTGGGCATACGACTCCAGTTACCACTGCAGACCCACTGGATGTCATGGGACTACCACCACCATGCCTGCAGCACGTGTTACAGCCTCATTACTTCTTCTTCTGTCTGTCATTCTCTCTATGCTTCTGACTGCTAGACTCCACTCTTTCTCTACACTCTCTGAGCTTTCTTTTTCCTTCCTTCTATGCGTTCAGTCGTAGCTGATGTTCTGCCGCTACTAGTCCCACAAGCAGATGTGTAGGTGACTCCCCTTTTTCTGGAACTAACCTTACTAATAACACAATAACAAACTTGAAACCCCCCAAAAAAGGCAGGCTTTTTACTTTTGTCTGCTTATATCTTCATAAACAGTATGGTCATCATACACCCTACAGCCACAATGGTGAAAAAAGTTTTTTGCTATCAAACAACCAGGCAAATTAATTTGAACATTTTGGCGGCATTATAAAAAGGGGGTTTCGCCAGATATGGGGTCTTTTCGCCCGATTCGGCAAACCCCCTTCGCTAAATGTTTTTAAAGTCCCCTAAAAACCATTATCAGGGCCCGCATTAATAGCACCCAAAACACTTTGAATGCCACGAATTAGGGGGCTGCGGGGCAGGGGCCTAGAACCATGCAAAAGTATGATTTTTAGCTTCCCCCTACGCATTTATAGGCCTTAATGCTGGAACAGGTAAAAACCCTTTCAAAAATGTATACCTTAGCCAGAAATTCATACTAGCGCTGTAGAGTGGGGTTAAAAAAAAGGGGCATTTAGCCTATTAAATGCGCAGAAATTTGGGGTTAAACGCCAAATTTCATACTGCCCCCATTGGTTAGAAGCTCAAGTGGGCCCCGGGCCCCTATGGGGTACAGCATCTGCAAAACTACATGCCCCCAAGGGCCTGGTCTCAGTGGGGAAGCCCTTTTTGTTAGAGCCATAAGCCTTTTTAAAATAATAGGTGCTATTGGGTATTTTTGGGGTGGGTTTCCCGGAAAGGCTATATATTGATAGGGGACTGTTTCGCTTCCGGACAGGTTTTGGCAGGTCCCTTTTAAGCCTATTAAAATCCAGTTACTAGACAACACGGGCCCAAGTTGGCTAGCTGAAGTTTGGGAGCAAAGCCAGAGCTTAGAGGGCTCTAATTCTCCCAGGCGGGAGAGGAGCCTAAAACCAGTTGAGTCTGGTAGGAGAAACTGGTGGTTACTGTGGTTTGTGATGCTAGGCAATAGGTCTAGATCCCATTAGAGAGGGTTCTCTGCTAAAGTTTTGGGTTTGGGCCAGATGCCAGGATTGATCATTTTGTTTATATCGTCCCGTAACCTGCTTCCAATAAAAAGGCTAAACAGTTTTAAAAGAAGCCCTGTGGTTGGAGTGAAATATTTATGGCAATTCCGCTCACCAAAGCAGAGATCCCAAAGCTAAAAGACCTCCAGGACTGTCCAAGTGTTGCCGCCGCTGCCCGGGTGTCGGGCGACGGGCACACTCGCTCCCCTGCGCGCCGGTACTCACGCGGCCGCGCTCCCGTCTGTCTGCAGCCTTCTGCTGCCCGGAGCGCGCGTCTCCGTTCTTTACAAAGGGTTGGGGGGGGGGAGGCATGGTCAAGCTTTTATTTTTGGCTGGGGTTGCACAGTAAGTTAGAAAGTTGCTAAGAACAGAGCAGGTCTAGTGAACTTTATAAATATTACTGTTGTCTGTTAGAAGTTTATTCTAAGACAGTTTAAAACTTTGACTTTTTATTCTAGTTGTTAAAAATGACTGCAATTTTACCCAAATAGGGATGAAATAGTCTTGATAAGAAGTCCTTAATGTGCTGATAATGACACCTTTCTGAGTAGGATAAAAGACACGATGATATCAAGACAGAGAGTTTATCAGCACATTCTTTAAGGAAATGATTCATTTTTCTTTTTGATACAGTCATGAAATCTATTAATAATTTCAGGTACAATTTTAACTTCATAAATATATCAAACCAGCTAATAGTGCTCGAGAAAATGCCTGTGCATTCATGTATTTTGTGGAATTCAGTACCACTGGTAAAACTTAGGAAGGTCTACAACTCAGTGGTTTATGGAACCACTCTTCCTCACTTTTTCTGGCAGTCAACACTGGGACAAAATGCTTATATTCCTATAAAAAGATTTAATTGACTAAATTTAACTCCTTGCTTACCGCCCATAAACTATAGACGTCTGGGTCATGGCAGTTTAAGGGTATGCCGACATGGTGTATTTGCGGGGTGTATTTTGGCGCATAATTGTGCTGCAATACACCTGAAGTACACCCCGCAAATACGGTAATTCATAGTTCTCACGCGTATTATGTGCTGGGAGAAAGAAGTGTTATGTCACGCACCGGGGAAAGTGAATGTCTATGGGAGCAGGCACAGAGCGTTTTAGAAGTACATGCTGGCCAGCGCATACTAATACACCTTCCATAAAGTATGCACCGCGATAAACCCTAAAGACATCTTGTGAACCCTAAGGCCCGGTTCACACGGCTTATTGCCGGCGTAATTGCAGCAGGTGGCTGTCAGCTTGCCGGCCCCACAGACTGTCATTATCTATGGCGCGTACGTGCCGTAAATAATTCACATGTCACTTTCTTCCCGCCTGTTCGGACGGCTTATTCAAGCCGTAATTGCGAGCCGGATTGCGCTCGCAATTCCGGCTTGAATAAGGGGCGGGACAGGGCCGGAGCGCGGCGAGGGAGCCGCTCGCCGGCCCCATAGACTTGCATTATCCACGGCGCGTATTGCGCCTGGATAATGTGCATGTCACTTTCTCCCCGCTCGGCGAATCCACTGTTCTCTCTGAGAACGGTGGATTACCGTAATTACTGCGACGGATTGGAGCCGTACTGCAGCACAAATCTGGCGCGCAGTACGGCTCCAATCCGCGCCGAAATAAGCCGTGTGAACACGGCCTAACGCTCCACCGATGTTCTCGAATGTCAGTGCAGAGATCGCAGCTGCACACTAATTGCACAGCTGCGAAGTTGGAGAGGCGGCTGTCGAGGACAGCTGGGCTCTTAACTGGGAAGACAAGGATGGTTTATTGCCATCCCTGCCTTCTTGATTGTTGTGTATACAGCACTCAACAAGCACTGCATACGCAGACAGGCAGGAAGCCTCCAGCTACTGGCGGTCAAAAATGCCCCCTCAGGTCTTTTTCTGACCTTTTGGGGGGCACAAATTGTAAAACAAACTAACTAAAGAACACAGAATAGAATATTATTAAACTAAATAGTGTCAGCCCAAACTGCAACTTTTAGACCCATCCCTGACGACCCCAAAACTTTATTTGAACTGTATATAAATGTCTGGGACAAAACAGAGAAACACTTACACTTACACAACTTATTTTAGCAACACTTTTGATGTTAGAAAAATAAAGAGTGGAGGGTCAAATACTAAAATGTAACTTTTATTTTTTGTTAAAAAATATCACATTTCACAAACATCATATCACATATAAATAGCAGCACGCCCAATATTGCATAGTGTTGGACATCACTCCTTTTAAATACTTTGTGTACTATACAACTTATTTGTTCCACTGCATACTACACATTGCTATATGTTGAAAAAGGCTGAAGTAGATCTTACCAGTTACTAAAGTGCTGCCAACGAGCCTGGATGGGACACTGTATCTTCATCTCTGGGTGACCCTATGGGGGCTAACACACCCTAATGTCCTAAGTATGGAGCTCTCACCACGAAAAGGGCGACCCCGTCAGGAACCTATATCTGATGCAGCTTGCTCCTATAATGCTCTAAATATTAAAATGATGCCCCAACATGTTTCCATACCTACCATATTTCATCAGGGAACTAGTTTCGTAGGAGTGATTTAGTTTAGAAAACACCAGGGAAATGATAGTAATACACCTTCCTAATACTAAACATAGCTGTAATTGCTTAATGGCCAGTTACCACATCAGTTTGCTGTATGTGTGGAGTCACACTCACACATCATATTCGCATCTTCCTCCCTGTAGGAACAACTCATTATCTTATACAAAATCTGTAGTATACTTGGATCAAGACTGTTTTAGCCATGACTGGTCACTTCAATTATACGCGTTTCGCGCCGAAAAAACGGCGTTTCCTCAGAGATCTCTGAGGAAGCGCCAGTTTTTCAGCGCGAAACGCGTAAGATTTAAGTTGCTTTTACTTGCTAGGGTGCACTACTGCTATGCACCTTCTTAATAAAGCTCATAGTTTCAAAATACCTTGGAGCTTTTGTGCTTTCTCACGGAGAAGTTTGCCGCGGTCCTGCATTTCTACCCTTTTTTCTTATTCCACCCTACCCACCACGTGTTTTTTGGCGTTTGGGGATACTATTGCCACTGGCTGCCGCATCCACTGCTCGTACCTGAGCCTCCCATACTCTTAAGAGTCTTGTGCCTCTCCAGCAGCACAACCAGACTAGGTGAGCATACTCCTATCACTGCATTTACAGTGTACAATGTCTCTTGCTTACTTCACTATTGTGCGCCTCTTCCCCTCCTTTTCTCTTTTTTATCCATTATATATTGTATATACTACACACCGGCTTAAATACTATACACTTTCTTGTGCTTAGTTATTGTAATAATTTTTTGTCTTTTTTCCGTGATATGTTAGGCTGTATAGTTATGTAATTTTTACATAACATTTTTACCTAACGTATATACATATCACGGAAAAAAGACAAAAAATTATTACAATAACTAAGCACAAGAAAGTGTATAGTATTTAAACCGGTGTGTAGTATGAAAGAGGAAAGCGTGCGTGGGCAGGAAGGGGGGTATACGGTCCAGTCAGGAACTGGTTAAAGGGGTTGTCCATGTGGATTATTTTTTTTGTTAATGTTGGTGCTGCAGTAATATAATAATAAAAACTTGATACTCACCCTTGTCCTCCGTTTCAAAGCTTCTGCTCTCTGTCATTTCCCCAGGTCTTCTGTTTTCTTCCTGCAACCAATCACGTGCATTACCTGACATCAGCTTTTGGAGCTCTTTGCTTCCAAACGGTGATGGTAGAAACTATCAAGTGACCGCTGCAGCCAATAAGCAGCTGCACAGGCAAAGTTCTGACTGACAGGACCTGGAAGTAAACTGAAGACCCGGAGAGGGGCGGACAGTGGCAGATATGGAGCAGAAATAAAGACATTTTTTTAATTTTATTACTGCAGCAACAGAATTCATTTATTTATTTTTTTTTTAATCCACAAGGACAACCCCTTTAAGTCTATACAGTATGAAGCATGATCTAGTGACAATCAAAAGAGTGTCTGGCAGAGAAGCAGAACTTGAGATTCCTGGGACCTAATGCAAAATCTGTAAGGTGGTCCACCAACTACTATGCACCATTTATAGTACTGTGTCTTCTTATGTGACAGAGAAGATACTACTACCAGGGCTGCCAGTAGTAATTCCAGGGCCCTATACAGTAATGCGGCGCCACAATATGCTAGCGCATACTTCTAAAATGCTCTGTGTCGGCTCTCATTCACTTTCGGGAAAAACGGCAGGTATTCATAGCTATTAACGAGAGCTAGGAATTACCGTGGTTGTGGGGCATATTTTGGATGTATTGCAGCGCAATTACATGCCAAAATAGGCCCTGTAAAGACGCCGTGTAAACATACCTTTATAGTTATACTCCTGGTCCAACATATCAGTGCTTTCAGTTAAAAAAGTAATATTAAAAAAGAATTTAGAGAAATTTGCATCAGTTGTGATATCTTTGACTATGGTAGCTAAGTAGCTAACCTCTCCTCCTAGTTGAATATGCAATAAAAGAAAGAGAAGGCTTTTGACTTAAAGGGGTTTTGCCAGGAAGTGCCTTATCTGCTAAGAAGCAAACGTAAACAAGCCATGGCTGAGCTGAGAGAGAGAGCTGGTCAGAGCACAGAGCCATGCATAAGGGATCATGTGCAATGTTCACTCACATAATCACACTAGAACTAGTGGATTCTGTATACAAAAGACAACACCTTTCTCCACAGCAGCTTGAAAGCTCCATCAGCCTCTTGAAAGCTCCTTCATGTTCCCTGTCATCAGATAAAGCAGGTATCTACTCAGATAAGCACACTACAACTAGTGGATTCTGTATACAAAAGACAACATATTTTTCCCCAGTCCCTTGAAAGCTTCTTCAGCTCCCTTTCATCAGATAAGAGGCTTTTAAGTAACTAAGGGCAGGTAAGGCACCCTGTAGCTCTCTCAGGCTGCAATTTTTTTAATCACATATATTTAGAAAAGTGATTAAATACCCATTTTGGAGGATCCCACGTCAACATTACATCATGGCAAAACTGCTTTAAAGGGGTTGTCTCATTACAAGGATTGCTTTTTATGTTAAAGATCTTGCAAAAGCAAGTCACTTTGCAATATGTGTCCATTAACAGTGTCCTATCTATTCCTAGATATCCCCTCTTGTATGGGCTGCATCAGCTCCTCAGGTCGCTATAGCTGCAGACCTGTGTGATCTTTCCAGATAGGCTGCCAGCACTGGTTGCCATAGCTACAGATCTGGCTTCTACTGCAGGCTAGTAAACATGCCCTTGAATTCAAAATGAAACCAAGAAAACGGGACTGAGGTGAGATTAATCAATGTAGTGAGACAACTCCTTTAAAACAGCTTTTACAGTAGAAGTTTTAATTGCCCCACAGACATGAAAATATACAGTATATAGCTTACTGGACCCCATAATAAAGATTCAAATAAGGCTCACATTAGGGACATTTATATCCCTAAACAACTGGGAGACAGGGATTAAGTGCTTAGAGTTTGTGCCCCCATTTCTTTCTCCCGTCCTTCTATCTTTAGTGTAATTCTACACATGATTATTTGCTAAGGTTAAATGAATTTTCTCATTAAAATGATTAGCTCTAAAATGGTAATGGTAAATAAAGACTATTATCAAATACACTGATTTTTCTGATTTTACATTGTTTAAGAGATAGAGGAGGTTTTATCTACTACTATTGTACTGATATTTCTCTTGCTATCATCCACCTCTCTCTGCTCTCATTGCTTAGACTGCCCCGTCTGACCATGGTAAGTCAATCAATGCTGAGTCTTATCTCCAACAGCACAGGAACTTGTTTATCTATGCTATTGACAAGTTTTAATCTTTAGAGCTCTGCAGCTTTATGCACAACAGGTTATAAACCTCCAAAATTCATCACACTACAGGCTCAGCTAGGAATAGCAAAGCTGAAATGCCAAGCACTGCTGTAGAACCTGAAGCTGGCTGTGAAGAGCAAGCTCGATGAAACAAAATGGTAAGAACACCCCCTTTCATGTTAGATCTGTTTTTGGATCCAAAAATCACACTCAAAAGCACTGCGTAAATCGGATCCAAAACGCATCTTTTTCCAAAACGTCGCGCCGCTGTTTGGCTGCCCGTAGCTGCACTCCACCATTATCAGCTCTCAATGACTGAACTTACATTCCCACCCTCTATGAAATGAGAAGATGAAAATACAGCTAAGTACTGCCACGTTATTACTGCGTTATTTCATTGCCTAAGGTGTTCGTCTTTTGAATGTATTGCACATGCACCTACGATAAAATATTAAGTAAAAATATGTGAATTTACAAAACAGACCTGGTGTGTTTGTCTGCTGGATCAAACAGATCAAGAATTGACATGTCAATTCTTTGAACGAATCCAAAAGACACTTCAAAAAGACGATGTAAAACACGCATCGGTAATCACTCGTCTAAACACCGATATGTGTTTTACATTGAAAGCAATGTAAAACACATTGCACATTGTTAGATGCATGTTTGGGTCCATTTCGGGTCCGCAATATGGATCCAAACACATATCTATAAAAAAAACTCAAAAACAGATTCAACACGCCCTGGGAACATATTCTAAAGGGCCTGATGGGGGATCCATAACTGGTATTAAAATAATGGATATTGCCAACCAAGCCTAGGCTCCTAGGGTATCATAGCAGACTTATGTGCTGCCTTGGTACTACATACAAGCTTTTTTTCACATCTCTAGCAATATCCTAGTATGCCTTAGTAGATGGATGCTGCTGGAGCCGTTGTTCTCAGTCTTATTTTAAAGCCTTTGCCATGACTAGGAGATCTAATACAGCCATTAGAACGCAATTTAATAATTGTGCTGCATGACTTATTTTATTATGACCCCATACAACACAATTCTTTGATGCAATGTAATGTGTACTGAAGCACCTTGAGGGGGATTGATTTACTCATGCATCATGTAGCTTTGCCGTGTAATCTGTTTGCAAACACAACTAGCAAGTAATGAATCTTCCTTTATTAAACTGGCTTAATGAGCATTATGGGGAATTCCCTCTGCCCTGGAAATGAACAAGCTGATGTATTATTATAACTCAAGCCCCACAACATTACAAATTGAACCACATCAACCCTTGCTACTTCTCAGACTTGTCCAAAATTACGTTCTACCATCTGGGGTTGGATGTGATTTGTAAATTAGAATTGATAATGAAAATACATTTTCTTCCGAGTCGTTAAGCATGCCCAGAGTGAATTTATGATGGATGCAGCATTACATCTGGAAAGTCCTGCTATGTTTTTAACCACCAGATGTCAAGGGCAAGCTTTAAGGGGATTTCCTTATCAAGAAAAACGCTGTCTATATGTCACTCAGAGAAACCCTCTTTATGAACCAGCCACTAAGTTAGAGTGGTTCCCACTCTGGTGGACCAGTATGACATGGTCAACTATTCACTTAAAAGGTCATCCAGAGATACTGCATTTCTGGAATTTGCAACATTAAGAGGTCACATTTACTGAAATTAAAAGCTATTTCAATCAAAAACATTGGAACAAGCCAAGTTACATGCTATCATAGGAGCCTTTCTTTGATGTCACCTTCACAATTCTTGCATCCATTGAACGTGTGAGTTTTTTGAGCGTTTCTGCTTGAATTTCTTTGTAGATGTCAGAATTGCCTCCCAGAGCTGTTATTCTGATGTGAGTTGCCTTCCACCCTCAATGATCTTTTGCTTGAGGATACTCCAAAGGTTCCCAATAGGGTTAAGGTCTGGGGAGGTTTTGGCCATACCACGAGTTTCTTTCTTTCTACGCCCACAGCAGCCAATGACTCAGAGTTATTCTTTGAAGAATGAGATGGACCATTATCATGCATGAAGATGATTTTTCTAAAGAAGGCCCATTTCTTCTTTTTGTACCATGGAAGAAGGTGATCAGACAAAAACTCCATATACTTTGGGGAAGTTGGACTTTAGGGTTTTACCTTTGTTGTGTAAAGGCATGACCCAGATGAAATCGTAGACCTTTTTAGGGGGTATGTTTTTAAGGGGTTTTGACATTTTTGTCTGCATTGTACTAATGAAATGTTAATACCACTCATCTTTGTGTAGGTCACTTTTTCTTTTTTGCTTTTTGGTATGGTATTGAACTCTTGTTGCTAGGTTCCTCATGCTGATCCTTGGAAGTTCCTGCATAGACACCCTGTAACCATCTTATCAATCCAGGACCTCTTAAACAAGAGAGATTGTCCATAGCGGAGAATCTCTTTAAAGGGAATGTGTCATCAAAAAATGACTTATTGTTTAACTCACATTTTTATGTTAAACACATTTTGTAGGAACTTTTGGTTATGTTGTTTTTAATTTTCCAGATTACTTTCAATGTTTTTTTAATAAGTCTTAAGGCCTTTAGTTTTCACTTTGGACACTAAGCCTAATAATTGTCTGACACTTCCTGTTCTGTTTAGAGAGCTTTTCAGCAGTGTGCTCATTATCAGTAACAGCAGGGTCAAACTGACAGGAGACACAAATGTGTATAGATAACACAGAATCCACCAGTCACAAGAGGAGATGTCACAGCTCCCCCTCTCCCCTCCATTCACAGTGAAAACTCTCCTATACAAGTCTATAGGACAGAACTGTCTTAATAATCCTATGTGCATGAAGCTACTGTAAAGTATCTCTCTGACTGCTGTAAAAGCTGTGCAAGCAAGATTGTCTTCCCCACAATCATATATAGACGGCCGAATTGAGAAATCTACAATCAGGAAATAAAAACGACTGAGAGGAAAATCATATGGATCAGGGGCTTGATTTAATAAGTAAAAAAAAATAAAAATTGGCGACATATTCCCTTTAAGTATACAACCATTTACTCCTGTGATTGAAAAGACTTGGCCTCCACTGTTTATACAAAGAACAGCTGCAATTATATAGTATCAGGGGCGTAGCTATAGGGGAGGGCAGCAGTAGGAGTCGCTACTGGGCCCTGTAGCCTGAGTGGGCCCAAACTTCCTTCTGCCACTTAAGAATACATCAGTATTGTAAATGGCACACGGTAACTGGGGGCTTCATTTCACTTTTTGTTCTAGGGCCCAAAAGCTTGAAGTTATGCCTCTGTAAAGTACTATCTGTTAAACTACTGTGCAGATGTTTTGCAACAGCATTTACCTCATAGCCAGCTACTTTCACATTAAATTGCCTTACCTTAAAGAACAGGGACAAGCCCAAGTATAAACAATTGCCCTGAAGCCAGAATGCCAGCCATCTGTCACAGCACACTTGAGTGGCTACTGCTAGTTGTTTTCTGCTGGATGCACAAAAATGATAATTAACTTGGTTTGTTTATTCAGCTGTTTGTAAAGATTTGTTGTAGCCGCTTATTGATCTGTGCATCTTAAGAAGCATTTCTGAGTTAAAAGTATTACAAAAACACAATCAACATCCCTGTGTATTTGCCACATGGGGGAAGTGAGAAAATAGTGTAAATTCCTGATCCAGGTACAATATTTAATTTGGGAAAATTGCCTCTCAAGCCTGAAATGGGTTGTACTTTGCTGAATGGTAAAGCGTATGAATAAGACAAGACCTATAGGTGCCACAAAAAGCATACATAGGGCCACACTAAGGAGTGATGCTGGATTAGGCTAAGGTCAACTAGTAATTTAAGGAAATCCATCTTAAATTACATCAGTGGAGGGGCTCTAATGTGGGGATCCATTCTGTTTTCTAACTTCTATTGTACTCACCGCTTAGAGATTTATGCCACTATTATTACTAAAATACATAAAGTCATTGGTCTAATGCTATCAGCTCTTCTATCTATCTATGGCAATTCGTCCAATATACTGTGCGGTGGTGTGTTATGGCTCACCAGACTCAGAAGGTGGATCCACTTGTCCATTCATGGATGAGTGGGGTATAGGGAATCCTCTAGTTTTCATCTTTTATGCCCTGTAAAAGGATATGGACTTTTCTACAGGGAACTACCTGATTGCAGCCCCTTACATGGTCACCCACCATGGCACTTGGTATGCAGACAGAGTACCAGGAGGAGCAAAAATGTAGTCAGTTGGAGCATAGGTCAGGGAAGGTGGTATTCTATCATAACAACAAGATCAAGAATCCATTTGGGTTTGAAACATGTAAGCACTTGCTGCCTATCTACATGTTGCTTAATGTGATATGCCATTTTTAATGAAAAAAAAAAACAATAAAGAAGATTTGGTTTTATTCAAGAGACTGGAGTTTAACCTTGAATAAGGTCAGGGAGCAAGCTGAAGTCAGGAATCGGAAATCAACACAGCATAGATCTCACAAGGCACACAACACCAACACTCTGGTCCTGAGGTGGGAAGGGGTTTCTTTAAAGATTTCTTGCAATATGTAGGAGTAGATAGGCATTGTGCACTGGCCCTTTAAACCTACAAGGACCAGCACTCATGCACTTTAGGCTATGTTCACACGGCGTAATTGTGGCACGTACAGTACAGCCGCAATTATGCCGGGTGATTTGGGAGTCACGCTAATACGCGAGTACCCCAGCGGCGCGGGTGGTGGGGGGGGCGCAGCCCGTCATCCCCATTGACAGTCATTACTCACGGCGCGTATTCGCCGCAAGTAATTGACATGTCACTTATCTGCCCGTGCGTACAATACGATCGTATTGTACGAGTGGGGAAAGGAGGCGTTATCCATAGTTCTCAATGAGAACTATGGATTACTGTAATTTTGGCGCGCATCTCGCTCGTATTAGAGCACAAATACGACGCAAAATGCTCGCCAAAATTTTCCAGTGTGAACATACCCTTATAAGATTAACACAGTATGAGCCGCCAGAGATAACTGTCACAGTTAGAAACTTCACAGAGAAGGGCAACAGCTAGCAGGTACATCACACAGTTTAGGATCCTTAGGGCATGTCCCCACGGCACGGGTTTGCGGACGTTTTTTCAGACGGTTTGTGGTTTTGCAGACCATCTGAAAAACCGGCCGAAAACGAGAACAACGGGCTCCTATGGAAAACCCGTGCAGCAGTTCCCACTGCACGGGTTTTCCGCCTGTGGGCCACCTGAAAAACGCTCAACATACACATTCTTTCGTCCGGTTTATGTGCAAGTGAATGTGAAGGGGGAGGGCTCTTCTCCGCTCATCGTGGAGAAAAGCCGCCCACCCCCCACGGCCATGTGCACGGCACACAAACTGGACAAATACCGGTCGGATAAACCGACCGGTATTTGTCCATTGCCGTGTAAACGGGCCCTTATAATTCAAGTAATGTTAAAACAGGAAAAGACAAACAATAAACAGAAAGTATTTCAAAGGGCAGATTATTCCCTAAACAAAATCAAGATAACAATGTGGGGGACACAGGCTCTCAGCAGAGAGAGATATTTGGTCCCTGATTTTTCATGAAATCTGGTCAGGACTGGGACAAGGTACTCTGGTGCCCTAGGCTTAGAAGCTTACATAAGAAAGTTCTGCTCTTAAACATGCTGTCCAAAGCAGAATTGAATCAACAGAGACTTTTAGGAAGACCACAATATGTTTACCTGCTTTTTCTCTACCTTATAAGATCAGCTTTTAAAGAGAGCCAAATCATTTGATCCTTATAGTTACACTGAACCAGAGGAAGGAACATGAAGTATTGTCTTGGGTACAAAAGAGTAGATGAACTGCAGGCAATTGGTATTTTTTTTCTTTATTAAAAAGAAGGGAAATATCAGGACCCATGACACTATTGTTTGGTGCCCTTTAATGTCTTTATAAATGGAGAAAAGATCACAAGCAGCATACATACAGCGCAGCATACTGAGCGCGGAGTTTCAGGATTATCCTCGTGTGTGGGTTTTGAAGTGCTAGTAATGGCTTCTCTATTCAAACTTCGTCTTTGATGTTATAATATTTTTTACTTTTATCTTTTTTTATTCTCTTGCTGCATTCAGATCCTCGTACATCCATTCTGCACAGGCTGTTGATGACTTTAATGTTAATGTGTTGACTGGTTTTCGAAAGAGGTTTTTATACTCTAAGTGGCGACATTTGCAGCTCTGGTTCTTATTTACACAATTACAACAAATGAGACAACAGATAAAAGATTTCGTATTTCACCATCTTGGAGGACCCTTCAACCAGAGATTTAGGCACCAGAATTAATTTAGCTCTCCTCAAACAAAACAGTCAAATAAAAGGTGCAGGATCTTTTAGAATCAAAGTCTAAAAAGTTAGCTACCTGCCTAGATGATTTCCCTATGACATCAATGCAATACAACAACAACAAAAAGTTATTTAGCACATCCAAACAAAGTAAAATAAATGTACAGATGCCCCTCAGCTGTGATTGAAATGCAAAAGCAAAACAAACTTAAAAAAGCATCAGCGCTCTGCCAGTACTAAAGTACTATAAGCACACTGCATACATAGATTGTGTAGAATTGTATTACTACTATAGTCTATCAACTTAAAAAGGTGAGGTTCTAAGTGCACATTTTGCTCATTTAGTGTGAGCATGTGAGTCTGGCGCTGGCAACTCATCTGTCCACTAGTAGATGTCACCAGAACACTAGTAAAGGGAATAGGAAGAGGAAAAACCTATGATTTAGAAGGGGGAGAGGAGTCACTTCAGCAGCAGTTGGAGAAAGAGCAAGAGGAGATAAGAAGAGATTCCCAGAGAATAAGAGGCAAGGCCGGGAAGACGGGTAGGCAGAGGTAGGCGATTACCTAGGGCACCTACCTCTGCCTGTCACTAAGGGGCGCAGACAGGGGCCCCGATCCTCGCCTGGCTCCAGGCCGCTGCCATGGGCCTGGAGCCCAGCTGTATGTGGACGCACATACAGCTGCGGGCTTCTGCGGAGCAGAGAGCGAGCGCTCCCTGCATCGCAGACAGTGTCGGAATAGCTCCAGTAGGCCACGGGTCCGACACAGCGGGGCCACCGGGTCCTCATAGCGCTGAGGACCTGCCGCGGCCCCGTGCTGCTAAGCTGGCAGCGGCACAATGAAGTGAGGTCATCGCAATGCTGCCTCTCCTCAGACGCACAGCTCATCATAGGCTGTGCGCCAGAGGAGCTGCCGGAGGAGAATCCCAGCGCTGGAGGCGTGGCCTGAAGAGGAGCGTGCGGCCAGGAAGCAGGTAAGGTGAGTATTAATGTTATCATTTTTACCTGCCTGTGTGCCTCTATAGCTATATACCTGCCTAAGAGTGACCACATATCAATATACCTGCCTGAGAGTGACCCTATGTCTATATACCTGCCTGAGTGCCCCTATTTTATATACCTGCCTGTCTGAGAGGGCATATCTATATAACTGCCTAATTGATGGGGACCTATATATACCTGCCTAATTGAGGGGCCTGTACCTGTCTAACTGCAGTGACCTATATAGCTTCCTATCTGAGGGGGCATATATACCTGTCTAACTGAGGGGACGTATATACCTATAATTAAGGAGTTGCTGGAAATGTGAGGAGTCTAAGATATTTGTGTCCAAATCTGCAGGGACGAGTATTGGCCAGGAGAAATCAGCAGGAAGGTGTGAACCGGATGGAGAAGAAAAGGGAAAGTGAACGACTCCGATCAGAAGAGGCATCTCCTGTGAGTCACTAAATGTAACTGCAGTGTAATCACTTATATTGCTGCTGAGTATCTACATACAACTAGTATCTACCACTACCTGGTCACTGTATGGCGGTGGTATATGTTTTCAGAACCTGTGTACAGGTGATAGTCATATGTGGGGGTTGCCTTTGGTCAGGGTCTGGCAGGATTATTTGATCCTTAAGTAGTAATAGTTTTGGGTCTTGGTTTTGTAGGAGTGTTTGTTAGTAACAATGATTCATCTGGTATATTTGCTCCATGTATTAATGTATTATTTGGTGATTGTTATTTATAAGGTATTTAACTGTCATACGGAGGTGAACAATTTTGAAAAAGCAAATTTGTCAGGGCTGATTTTCATTGTGCAGTGACTGCTGAAGAGATGGACAGGAGCTATGTGGAATATGTAGAAAATTTGTAACAGGACCTGGCGCAGGGGTATGAGGAATTAGTGTGTGGGGGGTGTGGGTGCAATTTTTTGGGGAGCGAGGGGGTGCCATTGGCTGTACTTGCATAGGGCACCAAAATGCCTTGTCCCGGCCCTGATAAGAGGATACAGACTAACTATGCGGTTACATCTCCGAAGTGCAGAACTAGGGTCAGACAGTTCCGGGAATAAGAAGTCTAGGACATAAGAAGAAAATGTATGGATGGAGAGGGAGACTCCTGTCCCACAGGAAAAAATTGTAGAAGAGGAGGCCGTTACAAGAGAAAGTTCCTGTCAAACCCTTGGCTGCCAAAGAAATTTGCTGTTATTCGCAAACCCGAGTTAATAAACCTTTTCAAGTTGTGTTGTGTGCACTAAGAGCTCTGAAAAATGCAACAAAAAGGCATCAAAAACGTGGATGCGCCTAAAACGCACCAAAAAAACAATCCGTGTGAAAGCACCCTAGATCTGCAAAATAAACTCAGGGCCGGCAAGACAAAGCTTTCTTTTCTCTGCTCTTCTTAAGGACAGCAGGTGCTAGGAGAGCAAGACTAAAATTATGGCAGCCACCAACCTCAAATGTAGAATGCAAAGAACAGGTAACACATCCAAAATAGGTAAAACAAACATGTACATTTTCCGTGACAGAAACGTGAAGGAAAAATAAAAATCTAAATACAGCAGCACACTGAGGGTGCTGAGATGTGCGCAAACATGGAGGTCGCCTTGTCGTAACAGATGGGATCACACAATATGATCAAAATGTGCACTGTGAACCTCATAAGTGCTTTGTCTTACTCTGTTACACAAAGATGTAGCATGTGTCAAACTGTCATATAGCACTGTTTGATATAATTTATTGCCTTCATTAGGAGTCATTACCTTGATGAATCCCAATATGTGACCTGTGTTTCCTTGAATAAAAAGTGTAAATTACCATGCTGAGTATTACAACCTACAGGTACAGCTTTTAGGGGGTTCTACAAAGAACAAAAACATTCTCAGAATTCTCACATAACTTGCCTGAGTGTTCATTCATTGCCCTATTCTTTTTTGTGCTAATTTATGATTTTTCTGCATCATAAATAACCTCCATTCTCTGCAGCTGAGCAGCAACATTTCCTGTATGCAAGCTGCTGCTCTTTACTCAATAAAACTACAAGCCACAGGATCCTTTGCTGTGCTTTGTCTGTCCTTCTTCCTCCCAAGCTTAAAGAGAACCTGTCATGTGGTTTATGCCTCCCTATTTGAGCACAGTATGTGATAGATGGAAAGAAACTGAGCTATGTGATATATAGGTTTATATGATTTGAAGCAGGATTTGTAAGTAAAAAACAGAGAAAATACTGACCGGACAGTGGTAGTCCTGCTTATCGCACCCACATACAGTGATTGACAGCTTTACCTGTATCAGTGTGTATACAGAGCTGTTGATTGCTGTATGTGAGCTGGGTCAGCAGGACTTTCAGTTTCACCTTCACAGATTTTCTTTCCTTTATACTCAGAAATCCGGCTCCAAGTCATATAACCCTATATATCACAGAGCTCAGCTTCTCTCCCTCTATTACATCCTGCTCTCAGATAAGGCAGCATAAGCTACCTAGCAGGTCCACTTTAAGGAGGTTGTCTGATTCATATAAAATTAATAGGAAGCTTCTAGTGCCCCATGAAAAAACTCACCTTCTGCTGCTCCTCCGTTCCAATGCTGTATTTCTCCAGTCTTCTGTTTACTGTGTTCTTCTACCGGACGGGCACGGCAAAGGCTGCGGGTCATATGCCACTTAGTCACTTCACCATTAGAAAGTGAATAGCTCAGAACAATGATGTATGTGACCACTACAGCCAATCAGCAGCTGCAGAGAGGACAGGCCCGTCTGAAAGAACAGAGCAAACAAAAGACCATAGAGACCCAGTATGGAACAGAAGAGCAGCGGAAGGCGAGAGTAGGGTTTTTTATTTCATCGGGCACCAGGAGATTCCAATTTATTTTTTACATGAATTAGACAACCCCTTTAATCTCAATGCACACCCCCTCCTTCATGCCTCAAATTAAAAGCCTTTGGAGATAGGACTAAAGAGTTGTGGTTTCAAGGGAAGACAAACCAAAATACTTTGGTCATTGGATCTCCTGGATTCAACAATGAGTTATTTGCTGTGTATGAAGACACACAGAACCACTGAGTTTTCATTCATCAAATCCTCTCAAGCTAATTTAAAACTGTCCACATTAAATGTAATGTACATTACAAATGTGCCTAACATAAGGGTGAGAGAGAGATGTTAGTTTGAATATTTTTTTCCACTGTACAACCCCTTTGAGGTACTGGGTTAAAAAAAAAAAGATCTTTGCTTATGGACATATTTTTCTGTCATGCTATTACAAGGGGCCCTCTTTTATGTAGCAGTATCAGTCCTTAGGCTATGTCCACAAGGCATGGTTTTTTCATCGAATTTTCAGACTGTTTGCGGATTTGGAAACTGTCTGAAAATGGACAAGCAATCATTCCCATAGACTTCAATACAAAATATGCCCAGTAGTCTACACACTGCCGGTGTTCCAAAAAATTCAGAACATGCACAATCTTCTGCCCGGTTTTCGGGCATAAACTGTGCTAGTCAGAGGTTAGGGGGGACGGGAAAATCCACAAACCGCGGATAGAACCATCCCACAAAACCACTGAAAAGACAATAAAAAACTGGCAGGATTCTTAATCAGAATCCGGCCAGTATCTTCACTGCCGTGTGGCAATAGCTTTATCGGAGGCAGGACAGCTTAGAGATAATTTATTACTTCTGACACTCTGGGCATTAATATAATGAGGAGATCCCACACTGTGCAGGAAGGGTATTCTTACCAAGGAGTATAGAAAATAGTACTATAGTTATGTCATTGAGGAGGAAGGAGCAGGGCAGTAACTAAATATCTCCTATTGTAAAGTCTGCAAATTAAAGGGATTTTCCCAACTTGCTGTTTCACAGAGCCTGCTCTCCATAGCCAGCTTCAAGCCTATCTTTCCTAGCTACAGCATTCTAAAAGGTTAGGATACGTTTACTCAACGGGTTTAGATTCCGTGTCCAGAATCAGCTTCCAATCTGATTGTAAAATCAGTGTCATCTGATTTTACACAAGTATTATCGGCACTTGGGGCGACATGTATGATCGGGAGTTGCGCCCGATTTCTGGCGTATTCTGCGCCTCACCGGCCCGAATCCCCTGTCGGACGCAGGGATGCGATGTTAGGTGCAGCCTTCACCACTTTCGGCTGCGCCTCACATGAAGGGGCATGTAATGGGCGCGGTGTGGGCGTTTTGGTGTGGGACGCGGCGCGTTCGAAAACTCCGAGGCATGCATGATCGCGGGTCAGCAAAGAGCGGAACATTGCAGCGCTCGCCAGCTCCGACAGGCAGACCTAGTTGACCTAGAAGATCGCAAAAGAAATCTCGGCTCTCAGCGCCATGCGGCATGGAGTATGATTCCCAAAAAAAACGCTTTTATTAGGTGTAAAACATTTTCAGAAAAAGAGCTCAAACCTTCTTTAATAAAAATTTTTTTTTAAAAAAAAAATCCCTTTCCAAAAATCTAGAACGGCGCTACATTAGGAATTAGGATCGTGGAAATTGCCGGGAAATACAGTAATTCAAATTCTGTAAGCTATTCACGTTGGTCGGCATTAACCAGCCAATCAGAATAGGAGAGACAGTGACCCATTAAAACCTATGGAGAAGTAATGACCAATCAAATTCAAAGGAGGGACAGTTCAAAATACAGTTAAAATGCAGAAAAGAGCTGATTGGTTGAGCTAGCGGGGCTTGTCAATCTTGTCCCAAACAGAAAAAGGAGCGACAGGGACCAATTTAAAAACCCATGGAGAAATATTGACCAATCAAATTCAAAGGCGGGACAGTTCAAAATACAGAAAAAAATGCGAAAAGAGTGATTGGTTAGCTAGCGGGGCTTGGCAATCTTGGCCAATCAGAAAAGGAGCGAAAAGGGACCCATTTTAAATGTTTTGCGATTGCGTTGGCTATCAGACCCACTAGTCGATAGTCGGCCGCTATGTAAGGTTTTTCGATAGTGAGCACGATTATCGCGATACCATTAAAGTTATGGGAGAGCAACAAAACCCTTTATTTTACACCCAAACAAGGGTGGGGAAGTGAAATTAACCCACAACAGCAAATGGGCGGACATCTTAGGCAACCATTTAGGAATAAAAATCCCCAGAAAAAAAATCACAGACCATTTATTCCCTTTTGTACACGCTGACCCCTTTAAAACCCGCATCACCCCAAAATTAAAAGTGCCAAAAGGGAGTATGATTGAACCATCATGTTACTTGAATGACATTGAATATCCCTTCCTGGAACGAGCTGAGCCCCCAAACCTGAGACCCCCAATTTAAAAAGTGCCGGGAAAAAAAGGGGTCTTTCAACCCCATTTTTGGAATGGACATTGACTATACCCGTCCCGGGCCACAGCATGAGCCCCAAACCTGCATGACCCCCACATTTAAAAAATGCCCAAAAAGGAGTCTTTCAACCCCTTTTTGTTGAACTGGACATTGATATACCTGTCTGGGCCACACATGGCCCCAAACCCATGACCCCCCCCATTAAAAAGTGTGGAAAAAAAGGAGTCTTTCAACCACCATTTTAGTTAACTGGGAAATTTACTATACCTTCCTGGGCCCACATGAGCCCCAAACCCGCAGACCCCCCCATTTAAAAAGGCCGGGGAAAAAAGGGTTTTTTCAACCCCCATTTTTGTTGAACTTGGGCATTGACTATACCTGTCCTGGGCCACAGCATGGCCCAAACCCTGCATGAACCCCCCACAATTAAAAAGTGCCGGGAAAAAGGAGTCTATCAACCACCATTTTATTTTTCACTTGACATTGAACTATACCCTGCCTTGCCACAGCATGACCCAGGGCCGAGATACATGTGGTGCGGAGAAAGCCCCAGGCTGCGTCCGTCATCATTAACAACGCATGTTTAAAATGGCCCTGATGACGCAGCAACGAAAACTGTCGTGCTGAAGCAGGAGTGGGGGCGGAAGCAGAAGTGTGATGAATCAGCCTTCCTCTGACACCAGTCAATATCTGGGTAGCGCTTTGCCCCCTCCCGTATGAGTTTGGGACCAATTGAGCTTCACTTGGTAAATACCTGGTGGTAAAAACGCGTCCTGTTACACCAGGTGCCCTTTTTATCCTTGGCATTCTTTATTCTCATTTTACTCAACTTGCTGGAAGGAAATGGTCTCTGTTACTTTGTTCTCTGTCCGGCTCCATAACTCCATGTCCTCTGAATAACCTACATCTGTCAAGTTGTTTCCTGTACCTTCCTTGTACAATACAATGAATTTTTTAAACAGCTATTTTGTACTTGTAAGTTTTTTAGTACTTTTAATTCAGAAAACACATATTTAAAATAGGATGGAATCCCACCAAGTCTTTGTGTTTCCTCTTATTTTTTCATTGCATTAAATGGTTGTCTCAAAACAGGGATAGATAGCTATGTTAAAGAACATGCAAAAAAAAGTCAATTTCCAATATGTGTCCATTAACAAGTGTCCACCTAGTTCCTGTTTCGTGACAGCAGAACACCACCTTGAGCCCACTCTTGACATTGTGAAGAACAATGTCTGTTAGAAACAACATTTTTTTTAGAATAGGACCTAGTAGTATAGCTGCATGTCATACAGCAAAAATGCCCCCAAAATCAAAGCATGACCTTGAGACACTTTGGGTCAATTGTAAGACAAATGTCTGTTAGAAACAACATTTTTTAGAAGAGGACCTGTAGTATAGCTGCATGTCACAGCAAAAATTGCCCCCAAAAATTCAAAGTATGACCCTTGAGCCACTTTGGTCAATTGTGAAGAAACAACATTTTTTTATAATAGGACCTGTAGTATTGCTGCAATTCAAATGCAGCATGACCCAAAAAATTATAAAAATGTCTACTCAGCACTGTTAAAAATTGTGAGGGAAAATGCCAACTTAGAAAGCCACATTTCTGTTACAAGGACCATGATTATTGGCTGTATCTCACAGCTACATGACCCCAAAGAATTATAAATATGACTTCGTCACCACATTCAAAATTGTGAGGAGAAATGCCACCCTAGAAGTCACATTTCTGTTCCAAAGGAGACCATGATTATTGCTGTATCTCACAGCAACATGACCTCAAAACCATTGACAATAGCTAAAGACTTCTAAAGATAAAGTGAGTAAAATGGAATACGGTGTGTCATGAAACCTTGCTGTCTTTACAGTCTCCTCACAGCAAAACCAGCAAAATGAACTGTTTGGGAAAAGAGAAAAAAAATTGCAGTAAAGAAATGACCTCGGCAAATTGGGGCCACAACATCATCATGAGATCCATGCCTGATTCATCATGATGAAAAGTCCAACGATCCACATTATCTGTGAAAGCCGGGATCGTTTGTCTGTAATGACACCACCAGCTTGTGCTGAAGGTCCGCTGCAGATAATGACTCTGGCTGCTGGGCATGAACAACACCTCATGGCGTGACGAGCCAGCTCAGGGCCATTCTTCCAATTTGGATACCCAGAAGTCTATTGGTCCGGACACATGCAAAAACATTGCTGTTGAGACGCAGATAGTCGTGCACCATGATCTAAGCTGATCCTGTGTGTTGGATTGTGCCCTGCATTGCATGGGCGTTGTGAGGTGGTAAAACAAAGATTGCTAGAGGTCACCCATTAGGCTTCTGCCACCTTGCCTGCTGCTGCTGCCGCTACGCCTACTTGGACACTCTTCTTGCTTTTCCACGTCGCTGATTTGGTCCACCGTTGACATTTGGGTGAACGTTGAAGCATACGCAACAGATGTCTCCCAGTTGAACAATCAGCAAGGTCTCCATTTTCCTGTCATTGTACTCTCTATTTGGTGTGTGGAAGGAAAGTGCTTGATTTTTTTGTTTGTACCGGGAACCAGAGGGTGGCCACCCAGTAACTGTTGTTCATTTAGATGGCCTTAATGCGAGGTAATAAAGTTGGAGGAAATGGACATCCCCCAACACTCATGTGATAGATGGAGCCTTGATTTCCCAAGCCTCTGGTCGAGGGGCACTATCATACTGATCTCCTCATCTTTCCTCCTCCGCCTCAAATTCGCGCCAACGCTTTTCACGAAGGCGAGGAACGTCGGTAAACATCGGTGTTCCAGTAATACTTCCTTTTCCTCCTCCTCCTCCACCTCCTCCTCCTCCGCTGCCCTCCCGGCACAGCTCCCAACACAGAGCCCTGACTGCCTGAGATGATGCACCCTGAGAGCCTGATGCCGCACCTTTGGCACAATGCTTCTGGACCCCCCGAAACAACTGCCTAATTGAAGACCGAAGAAATTGTGAAACTGTCGTGCCTTGTGGATTTGAACGGAGAGAAAGGCTCCGTGTCCACATCTGTGTCCGTCTCCTTCCTCCGTCGCTGGCTGGGCCTGTTGTTTCAGATGTCCAAACGATCGATCCAGAACTAAGATCACCACAAATGTTCATACTGACAAGCGGCATTGTCCCGCACTGAACCATTATGGTGGCTTCTTTCTTCAAAACATGGCAAGGATGGTGCAGAGCTCTTGTCACCTCCTCCACTCTCGGTGGGTTCAACCCCCGGTCCGTACGCTGCTTGTTCAGGGCCATGTTCACTTCGTACTGCGTAATGGCATTGCTCTGCTGCCGTGGTCGGACAATCGCTGGAGCATGGGTGGAGGGTGGGAATTCCAGCGTGTTGCCAAACGTCAACAATGAGACGGTTGACGGGGAGGGCCGAGCTGCGAACGCTTGCAAAGACTCAGCCAGGCGTGGACGAAGCAGGGTGCGAAACGGCGGAAGTGCGAACTCAGGGACCTCTGATCCCTTCCTTCAGCGAGTCAGATGCCAGACCCGGGTAGCTCTTTATAAATTTTCTGGACGAGCAATGGTTATTGTTACCAGTGGGTGCCAGTCAAGGGATGTGCTCCAGAGCCTACCGATCATAAATGCTGGGCCAGCAGATTTCGTCGCCCGTTATGTTGCAGCACCACCAGGGTTTTGCCTTGCACAAGGTTCTTGTCCCCCAGCCATAGAGCTCTCGGTCGGCCCACGTTGATATGGGGATCGCGTCCTCAGCTCCTGACCTTTGTGTGGACGGTCTCCAAGGCATATAAATTTCAACAGGGCCGGGGTGTCTCGGGGCACGTGATGCCACCAGGGGCCCTTTGGGGGGAAAGACCCTGCACCACCCTGGGGTTTTGAAAGCGTGCGCCGGCCTGAGAGCCCCCGTCACCCCCCAGACATCCACCCAGCCACCCGTGAAGGGTGTCCCCAGAATATAGCGGCCCTTTGGGCCCTTACTAGTCCATGGTCGGTGGTGGATGGACTTTTTTTTCCCGGGCACAGATGCAGACAACCCTTTAAATTTTAGATGACACGGGGTGGCCAGGGCAGGGGCGGGTTTTCGGGAAAGAAATGCCTGCTCGGCACGGTATTGGGGCGGCAAGGGCCATGACGTGCGGGAAACCCCCTGTGCCACCCAGACGGGAAAAGGGAACATTTCCCAAGCCAAAAGCCTGGCAATCCGACATTCAGGTTTTTGGTTTGGGATGGGGTTTTGGGTTTTAAAATTTTTTCTTCTGCCCCAAACCTGGGGAAAAAGAAACGGCCTAGACTTGGGGCCCGTACGGCAGCCATGCAAAAGGGCGGAAGGAAAGGGGTAGGGGGGGTCTCTGGTGGTGCTGGGGGTACTCGGGCGACGGTGGAGGCTGAAGCAGAGGCTGATCCCTGATCATGACTCTGAGAGACATGGGCAGCTGAGGAACGCTTGGTGGTGGCGAGGAGGAGGAGGCGGAGACAAAGGGTGTGACAGTGGTTGGAGGCCCGGCGTCGGTCCTGTGGCCTTTTTTGGCCAAGTGTTTCCCTCCATTTCAACTCATGCATTCACTGCATGTGACTAGACATGTTGGTGGTGGTTAACCACTTAAGATTCTTGCCTCTACTTATGCGTTTACGGCAAAGGTGGCATATGACATCGCTGGTGAATCAGAGGCTTGCTCAAAGAAGGCCCAGGCTTGAGAGGTCCTGGACCTTTTTTGATGGCGATAAGCGAGGAGCGGGGTTTGCGCTGACCGTGGCTGGTGGAATCATATCAGCGGACTTCTGCGACCGCCCTCTCCCTTTTTGTGGCGGGACCCGTATTGACACTACCCCATCGTCTTCCTCCTCGTCCACTGATGAAGCGCTCGCAAGCAAATTCTGCGGAAAAGACCAGGATGGATCCGCAATGTCGTCATCATCATCATCATCAACACAGGTGACTTGGTCGTCCTGACTTTCTGCATCCAGAAGCTGCGGGCTACAAGCAAGGGGCACTGCAAGGGTTGCCGACCTCCCGGGATTTTTGCCGATTGACGGCTTCCTTCACCTCCTCTGATGGCATCAGTAACTGGGCCTCAGAGCAGACTAAATCATCCTCTTGATCTTTTAACATGCCTTCTGACCCCAACCGCATTTTGTCATCAAAGAGGTCTTCAGACAATGGGTTATCCACAGTGGTGGGTACACGAGTTGAAAATTTGGGCTGCTTCATGTTGGAACGAGATGCTGATGATGCTGATGACGACAATTTGTGGCCGTGACTGCGATGACGAGTATGTAAGACTGCGATATGCAGGTTTCATTACCCACTGACGGACCGATTTGCGCCGATGTGCTTTACTTAGCTTCAAAGTGAACTGACCCAGCGATGACATGCCTGACGGTCCTGCAACTGACGATCCGCTGTCATGCGTTTGTCGCCAGCACTGGAAGGAGCCCTTTCTCTCGTACCTCTACCTCCATGTGCTACCCCCCTCTTTGCTCGCTTACCACCTGCATTTCGCTCCATGTTCAGAAATATAAAAATTTGAGAAGGTATGGAATAGTTTTGGAAAGTCTCTTATTAAAAGACGGCAAATCACAGCTATTCTCAAATCCCTCTAACCAAAACAAAATTGCTGGATTCAAATTTAACTGCAAGGGGTCACAACAAATCTGGACTGGGAAAAGCCAAAAAAACTATCTGTTAGTTTTTGGTATAATAAACGGGATTTTTGCACCTTTCAATTCACCTTGGTAATATAGAATTGCTGTTTTAAGAATTTTCAGATGCCGCTCAAAAGAACAGTGTGGGTGCGCAAAATTTAAAAAAATCGTAACTGTTATGTTTTGATAAATAAACGGTATTTTTTGCACCTTTCAATTCACCCGGGTGAATATAGAATTCGTTTTAAATTTACTAATGCGCTCATTGAACTGCTGGTATGCAAAAATAAAAAACCCGTAACTGTTTATGTTTTTTATATAATAAACGGGATTTTTTTTCACCTTTCATTTCACCGTGGGGAATAAAAATTGCTGTTTTTTAAAAATTTTTCTAGATCGCGTCAATGAACAGTGCTGGGTGGCAAAAATCAAAAAACACGTAACTGTTATGTTTTGATAAATAAACGGGATTTTTTTTTTGCACCTTTTTAATTCACCTGTGGGAATAAAATTTCTGGGTTTTTAAAATTTACGTAGATGCTGCTCAATGAACATGCGGGGCAAAAGTCAAAAAAAACGTAACGTTATATTTGATAAATAAACGGTATTTTTTTTCACCTTTTAATTTACCTTGGGAAATAGAATTGCTGTTTTAAGATTTTTCTAAATCGCGTCAATAACATGCGGGGGGCGCAAAAGTCAAAAAAAAAGAACTCTTTATGTTTTTATATAATAAACGGGATTTTTTCACCTTTCAATTTACCTGTGGTGAATTAGAATTTCTTTTTAAAGATTTACGTAGTGCTGCGTCAATAACAGTGCTTTGGGGGCGCAAAAGTCAAAAAACACTAAAAATCTTTTGTTTTATATAATAAACGGTTTTTTTTTGCACCTTTCAATTTACCTGGTGAATATAGAATTGCTGTTTTAAGATTAAAAGTAGATGCTGCTCAAGAACATGCTGGTTTTCGCAAAAAATAAAAAAACACGTAACTCTTTTTGCTTTGATATAATAAACGGTATTTTTTGCACCTTTCAATTCACCTGTGGTTAATAAAAGAATTTTGCGTTTTAAAAAATTTACGTAATGCGCGTCAATGAACAGGCTGGGTGCGCAAAAGTCAAAAAACACGTAACTGTTATGTTTTGATATAAAAAACGGTATTTTTTGCACCTTTTATTCACCTGTGGTGAAAATAAATTCTGTTTAGAAGATTACGTAATGCTCTTAATGAACAGTCTGATGCGCAAAAGTCAAAAATCACGTAACTGTTATGTTTTTTATAATAAACGGGATTTTTTTCACCTTTCAATTCACCTTGGTGAATAAAAATTGCTGTTTTAAAGATTTTTCAATTGGGGTCAATGAACAGTGCTGGGTGGCGCAAAAGCAAAAAACACTAATGTGATTTTTCGTATGATACACGGGTTTTTGGCAACAAACAACCTGTGCTACTACAAGATTGCTGGTTGTAATTTAAGTGCAAGGTGGGTAAATCAACAGTCACAGGGGAAGGGTAAAATTTAACACCTATCGAAATGATACGATAAAAAAAGTGGGGGTTTTTGCAGCTAACAAAAGACCTGCAGTTACTAAAATGTGTTTATCCAATATAAGTTCAGGCTGCCCAATACCGGAAATATTTCAATAGCAAACGTTAATAAAAAAGAATTCCACACAATGTCTACACAAGCCCTTGGTAAATTTTTATCCAGTGTTCTTTATAGAAAGCTTGTCTTGTTCCCCCGGGGCCCCCCCCCCCCTCCCTCCCACCGCCGGAATTTACAGGGGTTAGATTCTGTTTTAAAAATTCTTTTCAAAACAAAAATCTTCAAATCTCTAATCTAACTTAATTGGAAGGCTCCAGCTAATAGTGAGGTTTCTCGTGCAGAAATAGACAAATTTCCTGGGGTTTTGGGCCACGGGCAGAGCGCGGGGTTCCCCCCCCTTAAAAACGTTAGAGTCATGAGGCTAAACAGGAAAGCGTTCAGTAAAACGGGGCATGTGATTTTTCCAGCCAATCGCAACCAACACACACAGTCATGACGTCCCCACACCACTCACCCTGCCTATTCGTAATCTATTTGCTGGCCCCCAAAAAATTACAGGAACGCCAAAAAAGCGCGATTTAATAATGATGACAGATTTTTAACTTTAATTATCGATGACTGAAATTTCGTCACCATAAAAACCTTCCCCGATTTCAACTTTGTCAAAAAAAATTTTCGCTCAACACAATTAAACCATGGAGAAAAAAATGACCAACCCCAAAAATTCAAAGGGGGGACAGTTCAAAATACAGAAAAAATGCAGAAAAAACAAGGTTGAGCTAGGGGGGGCTTGGCAATCTTGGCCATCAGAATAGGACGACGGGGACCAATTATAACCTAGGAAAATTTTTGACCAAAATCAAATTAAAAGGCGGACATTTTCAAAATACAGTAAAATGCGAAAAGAGCTGTTTTTTTGAAAAAGGGGGGGGCTTGGTTTCAAGCCAATCAAGCGCGACTACTTTCCCATTGAGTCTATGGAGAGATCGGGCAATGAAATCTTGGCTCTCAGGCCGTGGGGCATGGAGATAAAAAAAAAAAACTTTTTTATTGGGTGTAAAATATTATCTGAAAAAGACTAAAAACCTTCTATAAAACTACTCACTCAAACCCCTAAAAAGGTTTGTCGCCGAGCCCGGCCTACATCAGGAATTGGAATATAGAGAAATTTCCGGGAAATACGAATTCAAATTTTTTAAGCTCTTCTCATTGGTCGGCAAAAAAACCCGCCAAAAAAATTGGGGCGACATGACCCATTATAACCTATGGAGATTTATTGACCAATCAAATTCACAGGCAGTCTGGGTCGTTTTCTCACTGAAATTCCACATTTGCAAACACTGGATTTTCAACAGGGAAACAATGCTTTTCAGTGCCGAAAAGGACTTTGTGTGAACCTAGCCTTAGAGATTTTCAGTATTAGGCTATGTTCACACGGCTTAATTGCGGGTCGTAATTACGCTCCGCAATTACGCCGTGTGGACGGGGGGGGGGCGGAGCGGGGGGGTGACTGGGGGCCTACACTTGCCGGGCCCTTGACTTTTAATTTCCAGCGCCGATACCCCCTTGTAATTCACATGCAATTATCTCCCCCCCTGGCGGATTCGCCGGCGGGGAAGGGAAAGTAATCCCTAGTCTCTAGAGAACGGAATTACCGAATAATGGGGGGTTTTTGGACCGTAATTGGGGCACTTCGGGGCGTAATTTCGGACCGAAATCGGCCCATTTTAAAAACCCTTAACATGGCCTTAAAAATAACAACTCCGTGCTGCGATAAACAAACAGGATGATATCCCCATCCTGGCCAGGGCTGTTAGAACAAATTAATGTAATTGATAGCCTAGTAAACATTTTTGTAAAAAACAGAAGAAGAACTTTTTCTTCTTTTAAAAAAAGCAAAAATCAAACACAGCAATGTATTTGGTAATGATCTTTATTTATCTTTGCCTGCATGTTTAAAGTGTATCAATGGGATAGGGAAACCTCTTTAAGTGAGGCTCCATGCCTAGAACATAACACCCTAAACACAGGATATTCAACTGCCCTAATGGATACAGTGGGGAGAGAAATGATGCTTATTGCCAAAGAGCTCAATTTTTATCTCATCTGACCACAGCACCTTCTCCCAATCACTCACAAATCACCAGGTTTCATTGGGAAACTTAGAGGGCTGCACAATGCCTTCTTGAGCAGGAAACCTTGGGGCACTGCGGGATTTTAAAACCCTTTGGCCCTGTTCACACACGGATTTGGCCGGGGTTTTCCCATGCGGTTTCCGCCCCAAAACCGCGGGCAAATTGGCCTAGTTTTATTAACATGGTTTTTCCCATTTGGGAAAAACCGCGTTAATATTCCCGCCCCAGGGTTTGGGGGGAGTCCCCCAGCACGGTGAGCCACGGTGCGCCGTGGGCGTTGCCACGGCTGGGCTGCGGCTGGCAGCGCGGTTTGCCCCCTGCCTACTAATTTGCATGGGGGCAAACCCTCTCCGCAAGCTGCACCCCAAACACCGCCTCACTTGCGCCGCGACCAAGCCCAGCGCCCTCGCCAAGAACCCGCAACGAGAAACGCGAGTTTGCGGCGAGGTTAGGATGCCGTTGTGTGAACAGGGCCTTACGGTGTACTGTGTTACCAATGATTTTCTTGGGGACTGTGGTCCCAGCTGCCTTGAGATCATTAACAAGTTCCCCCCTGTAGTTTTAGGCTGATCTCTCACCTTCCTCATGATCAAGGATACCCCACGAGGTGAGATTTTGCATGGTGCCCCAGATCAATCATTTTGTATTTCTTCCATTTTCTTACTATTGCACCAGTTGTCTCCGTCTCACCCAGCGTCTTACTTATGGTTTTGTAGCCCATTCCAGCTTTGTGCAGGTCTATGTTCTTGTCCCTGACATCCATAGAAAGCTCTTTCGTCTTGTCCATGTCATAGACTAGAGGTTAGAGTCTGACTGATTAGTTTAGTCTGTGGACAGGAGTCTTTTGTAAAGGTTACTATTTAAGACAGTTGTCTTTAATGTAGATAATGAGTTGATTAAGAGAATCTAGCTGGTCTACAGGAGCCAGAACCCTTAAAGGTTGGTAGGGGATCAAATACTTATTTCTCTCACCAAAATGCAAAGAAATTTATACAATGTGATTTTCCGGATTTTATTTTGAATATTCTATCTCTCAATGTTAAAATTAACCTACTGTAACGATTACCAACCGGGAAGGCTGGAAAACGACTGGGTATGGCGAATCCTCTGGGCCCACCGTATGCGCAGATGGTAATGCAGGCAGTGGGTAGCCAAAGTGCAGCTCACAGCAGGTGTAGCCGTTAAACGTATGCACAGTCCAGGTGTAGCTGATGAACGTATGCACAGTCCAGGTTGGTAGCAGACTGGGTATGGCAACAGGTTACAGCAGGTATATGGCAGACTGGTGCAGCGGCAGGTATTCAGCAGGCATAAGATAAATGTACAGGTAACGTATGAATGAGTCAGCAGCAATACAGCAGCCAAGTGGTCAAGTTCAGAGCAGGATACACACAACAACGAACTGACCCAGGGCAGAGGTAGGAAGTTCCTTAAGTAACCAGGGGTCAGAGGCCACTGGGCAGGAACAGGAACACTGTCTCCTTAAATGGAGTGCAGTCCCGCGCGCCCCTAGAGGGAGCATGTGTGCGCAGGGCCGTTCCTAGGCTAAATTGCACTCAAGGCGAAGTGAAGACATTTCGCCCCTCCCCGCCCCCCGAAAAATAATGCGCCCCAATGCTTCACCAGATAGTTGCCCTTCTAAGCCAGACAATAGCCCCAGCAGCCCTGATAGTTGCCACTGTAGCCAGATGGTTGCCACTGTATCCATGTAATACCCCCTGTAACCAGATAGTAACCAAAGCAGCCATGATAGTTGCCCTTGTAGAAATGATAGTTGCCCCTGTAGCCAGTTGCCCCTGTAGCCATGATAGTTGCCCCTGTAGCTCTGCTATTGGCCCCTGTAGTCAGTTGCCCCTGTAGCCAGTTGCCCCCTGTAGCCCTGCTAGTTGCCCCATGGCCATGATAGTTGCCCTGTAGTCAGTTGCCCCTGTAGCCAGTTTTACCCCTGTATCCAGTTGCCCCCTGTAGCCAGTTGCCCCAGTAGCCAGTTGCCCCTGTAGCCAGTTTTCCCCCTGTAGCTAGTTGCCCCCTGTAGCTCTGCTAGTTGCCCACTGTAGCCAGTTGCCCCCTGTAGCCAGTTTTCCCCCTTGTAGCCAGTTGCCCCCTGTAGCCAGTTTTACCCCCTGTAGCCAGTTTTACCCCCTGTAGCCCTGCTAGTTGCCCCCTGTAGCCAGTTTTCCCCCCTGTAGCTAAGGATAATAACATAAAAAAACGTACTTACCTTTCCAGGATCCCTGCAGCGGCGGGGTCTCTTGGGATGGGAGCCGAGACTCAGCGTCGAAGGGGGCGTGGTGAAAGCCGTGCGCCCCCTGCGACGCTGTGTATGTATCGGTGCTTACTGAGCGCCGATACATACAGGGTAGGAGGAAGGAGGGGAGTGATCCGTCCTGCCTCCTCCCTGTACACACTTAGTGCAGCTGCTGGCTTTGACTCTGCACGGCCGTTTTACAATGGTCGTGCAGAGTCGAGGGTTAACCGCGGGGCGAGCAAGGCGGGCGAGGCGGCCGGCGCCCCCCTCGGGTGAGCAGAACCCGGGTGCCCCGGGTGATCGCCCGCCTCACCCACCCCTAGGAACGGCCCTGCGTGTGCGCACAGGACACCAGGGAGCTGGAGGAAGCAACGGAGACTCAAACTTGCCAGCAGGAATGGCTGTAGGACTGGCAAGAGCTGGGACAGGTGCGTTCAAAGAGCCAGGGGCACCAGCGAATGCCGCAGCAGTGGCCGTGAGACAGGAGATGCGGGCACATTGATGGTCCAAAGCAGAGACCGTGGCGTGAACCGTGAAACCTACCATTAAAATGATAGACTGTTTATATCTTTGTTAGTGGGCAAACTTACAAAATCAGCAAGGAATCAAATAATTATTTTCTTCAAACCAGTTTTACATAAGTGCTAGGGCAAACACAAAATGTTTAAGCATCTTCCTACACGGCTTCTTATGCTAGATCCTACTGTTGAATTATCATTAGTATGGCAGTATGAATTTCCCACTGCCATGTATGTATATATGCATGTATGTAGTAAGTGTGTGCTCATGTATCTAGGGAGTGTGTGTGCATGTCTCTATATAGTAAGTCTACATATATGTGTGCCTGTATGTTTATGTATGTGCCAAGATCATTTATGTTGTAAGTGTAATTATGTTGCCCATACAGTATGTTGGTTGTGAATCTGGTTACGTGCGTATGCCCATAGGTCATTAATATGCATGTGTACATGCTTGCATTTAGTAAGGGTGTGTGTTTATGCATGTAGTGAGTGTATGTAGTTTATGTATGTGTATTTTGGGGGGGGGGGAGGGCTCCGTCACAGGGACCACAGATACAGCAAAGTTCAAATTAAACAGGCTTTTATTAAACAAGTTCACAGGTAAACACAAATTTTTCTCAGCAGGGTGCAAAACAAACATAAAGGTAACCTTGCGTCAGGTTCGAAAAGGGTTAACATAAACTTGTTAGTCTCACCATAGCAGTCTCTCCTAATGCATAGGAGTGTTTAGTCCAGTTTCTCTAGGCAGATCAATACAGCAGACCTTCCCTTTACAACTCCAGGCTTGGAGTCACACCCAACACACCTGACTTCCTGGCTTTATAGGCCAGAGAACACCCGGGATGGATATGTGGGAGCAGTCATCCCTCCCAACTCTATGACTGCTCCAGGAAAAAGCCAGCCTGGAATACCACTGCTTGTAAGCAGTGATGCTAAAATAAACAACATGTCTGCAACCTAAGGTTACAGACCTATATACCCAGCTTACTTCAACGCAGCCCAGAACCTCAGCGACACGTTTCAGCCCTCGATCACCAGGCCTTCTGCCTTGTCACAGTATGTATATAGTGAGTGCATGTGTGTATGTATGCAGTGATTGGAAACTGATGCCCTTTTCTCAACCCAAATGAAACATAGCTTGTTTTGGTAAAAGTGTCAGGTATATTCAATCTTAGTGCCTTGGACATCATGAGCTGTAAATATGGTCCTGCAGATAAATGAGTTTCAGTGTGTCGCAAGGAGCAGGTGGGTGGTCTGGCTTGTTTTCCTACAATACCTTACATTTCCTCATCTGTGAAGATATCTGTCTGAGATATGATTTGAGGGGCTACCAAACAGTTAAAACACTGAGTTTCTCAATGCCTGCCATGTATACTGTGTAAGTGACTCAAATAGCTCAGGCAAGCGTATTCATAGAGAGTAGCTAAGCAGCCAAGGAGGATGGCAATGAAATAGTGCACACAGGCAAAAGGGCCAGATAACAATAATCTACTATCACAGTGTTCCAAAACACAGAATATTGCCTGAGATAGTCTTTTCTCTATAAATTATCATTCCCGGAGAGGAGCTGAATGATAGGTAGCATCAAGAACGTGCAACACAATCCATTACATTTTCCATTCTGTGTATATAATTATCACCTACATCATGATTAACTGACACTTGAACTGAGTCCTGTGTAAAATCTAGGATAATGCACTGTGTTGAAGTTGTTAAAGAGAACATGTCACATAGTTTTTGCCCCCGTGGCTGAGGACAGCACAAGGTAGTATCAGGCATGCTGTTTCCAGCGCTGTGTCCCTTATTCTGTAAGATGCAGCAGTTTTCTTGTATTTAAAGGGGTTTTGCCACCATGTAATGTTGACGTGGGAACCTCCAAAATGGGTATTTAATCACCTTTCTAACCATATGTGATTAAAAAAAGTGAAAACTCTGAGAGCTACAGCATTTCTCAATCCCCGTAAATTACCTCAAAGCTTTCCCTAGTCACGACCCAGGAGCCGACAGGCCGCGCTTGCGTGAAACACTTCTTATCTGATGACAGGCAAAATGAATCAGCTTTAAGGCACCGGGTAGACAGTGCAGTCTGAGGCTGTCTTGCTGTATTGAGAATCCACTCTTGTACTGTTTATTATTTCACTTAAGTTTTGAGACGCTCCATTGGATTCCTCACTCCTCACTCGCCCCCTCCCTCTCTCCCCTGCAGCTTCATGACTTAGCATGATTTTTATATATCCTGCTCCTGTGCTGACAGGAGGTAGGTAACTGCCGTCTTGGCAAATCCCCTTTAATGCTCAAATCTGCAGTTTTCAGCCAGAAGAGTCATTCGAAGAGTCCTTCCGAGTGTCAGTTTTTTTCAAGCCCGGCCAATCAGAGGCTAGCCCCGCCCACCTCAACTGACAAACCTATTACTTTGAATAGGTAGAAACATGTGAATAACTGTCAGTGGGCGGAGCTAGACTTTGGTGGGTGGAGCTAACACCTGCTCATGAATAAGATTTAAGGGGTAAATGCTCTAAAACTGCTGCATCTTACAGAATAAGGGGCACAGTGCTGGGAACAGCAGGTCTGACACTAGCTTGTGCTGCCCTCAGCAAGGGGGGCATAAGCTATGTGACAGGTTCCCTTTAAACTGTTTTCGAGTTCTCAGGATGCACATACAGTTGAAAACTATGGGGGACAGGGACTTATGGCCTACTAGAGTGAATGATGCCACTGCATCTCCTAGATGTTGGGAACAGCATCCCAGCGTAGGCATTACACCCGATGTACCGGATACAATCTCTCGGAGTAAGCAGTTCAGCGGGGGAATGAGGAGAGATATGTATGTTTTTTGAAGAGGTGTAAAACTTCATTTAAAATGGGGGCCTTTGTACCTACTTACAGAGGGCCTATATATCAATCTACCTACTGGGGCCTATATCCCACCTACCTACTGGGTTCCTATATATATATATATAATTACAGGAGCCTATATACCCAACTAAAATGGGCCTATATACCTACCTACCTACTCACAAAAAGGCCTATATACTCACAATCTGGAGACCTATATCCCACTTACCTTCATGGGGCCTATTTACTTATCGGGGGCCTATATCCCACCTACATACAGGGGGCCTATTTACCTACCTACAGGAGACCTATATTCAAGGGCTTACCATTCTACAGGGGGCCTACAAACCTACCTACTTACAGAGGGCCTATCTACCTACATACAGATGGTCTATCTACCTGAAAGGGGCCTATATACCCATCCACTGGAGCCCTATACTCCACTTGCCTACATGGGGCCTGCCTATGTATTAGGGGACCTATATCCCACCTACCTACAGGTGGCCTATTTACCTACCTATTGGGGGTCTAAATTCCAGCTACTTACAGGTGACCTATATACCCACCTAAAGGGGGCCTATATGCCTACCTACATGGGTCCTACCGACCTACCCACCTACCTACAGGTGGCCTATTTATCTACCTATTGGGGGCCTAAATTCCAGCTACTTACAGGTGACCTATATACCCACCTAAAGAGGGCCTATATGCCTACCTACATGGGTCCTACCGACCTAACCACCTACCTACAGGTAGTCTACATACCTATTGGGGGCCTATCTCTCACATACCTACAGGGGGTATATTTACCTACCTACAGAGGGCCTAAATACATACCTACAGGGGACCTATATATCCTACGTATGTACCTATATATCTAACTACTTAGGGACCTACATATCTATCTACCTACTGGGGGCCTCTATACCTACCAATCTTATTGGCACCTTTATATCTACCAACTGGGGAGGGGGGCTATATACCTACCTACTAGGGAGCCTTTATAGCTATTTATCTAATGGGGGAATTACATACAGATGTAGCAGAACTAAACAGAACAGATATTGCACCATGATATCACGGCACAGAATGTTATCTCAGCTTTTTCAATGCTTTTCAATGTCCTTTGTTTACAGATAAGAGCAGAAAACATGAAAAGCCGTGATATCACGGTTAAGCTGTACTATTCTACATCTGTACCTACCTATTTAGTGGAGGGCCTATATACCTACCTGACTATATACCCCTTAAAAGGGGGTCCACCTGTCTGCCTACCAAATTTGGGAGTGTGCCTATCTGCACACACAAAACAAGACCAACATTGGGTGCCCAAATGGGAGCCCCATAGCTGTAAAATCTGCAAAAATGATTTATGGCTGGGAGATGGTGGTCTGGCCCAGATGGATAAGAAAAGGGAAAGAGAACTAGTCTCATCAGAGAAGTCATCACCTTAAAGTCACTCGATGAAATTGGAAGTCACTGGATGTTTATTTTGCTTTTTTGTAGAATCAGTGGTGTTTTCACTGTCATGTGGGGACAACCTGAGCTGGTATCTGACCACTATGAATTGTAGGTTGTATTGGTGCTTGTAAAGTGGCAGCATAGATTTGTCCCTGATTGTAAAGGCAAGTACACGCCTGTCCCTGACCCTGTGATTTGGAGTTTCTATATGCTAATTTTACTTTCTTGCTTATGTTAATGGTGTTGTTTATTTTAGAAAATTCAGAGGCCCATATTGTATGTGGGCTAGTGGCGATTTTGTGCCAGGGCTGCTATAAGGTCCAGGTAAAATTGTTAATTCAGCTATCAGAGCCACTGCCTGCATAATGTAGGTACTCGTGGTGTGCTGGCAAATCACAAAAACTGTGCCACACAATCTGCATCAGGAGTAAGCTGTTATGTACAGCTGTGCTTCTAATGCAATGGCCGGGATCAGAGCTAACTCCAATCCTGACTGCTAAACATTCAGTAGAGGCTGCAGCATGTAGTTGATTGACAAACCATCTAACCATCAGCACCCCTGCAACGTGATTGTGGGGTGCCAATGGTCGCCAATGGAGCCGGAGACCAAATAACGGTCATGCATTCGGCCCTGCCACAAAGACAATGTCTGATAGACTTGCATTCAAAATAATAGTCGTCCAATATTACTAACCAGATTAATCACTGTTTTTGTTATAAATTCTATTACCACATGTCAGACAATTTACCAGTTGGTGCAGTAGATTCTTAGAATACCAACGGACTCAGCGTTCATGGTCTGCATGTTTTTGAGTTTGTGTATTTGAATAATTATTTGAAAGGGGATGTGTTCAAAATAAAAGAAGCATGGAGTTCAATTAGTGAGGTCAATCATTCTTTGGAGAAACAGGTGTGAATCAGGTGGCCCTTATTTAAGGATGAAGCCAGTACATGTTGCTCATGCATTTCTCCTTGAAAGCCTGAGAAATATGGGTCATTCAAGACATTGTTCAGAAGAACAGTGTACTTCGATTAAAAAGTTGATGAGGGTAAAACTTATAAAGAAGTGCAGACAGTAATAGACTGTTCAGCTAAAATGATCTCCAATGCTTTAAAATGGAAAGCAAAACCAGAGAGACGTGGAAGAATACGGAAGACGACCATTCATATGGATCAAACAATAGCCAGAATAGCAAGGGCTCAGCCAATGTTCAGCTCCAGGATGATCACAGTCTCCAGTTACCAGTGAGTACTGTGACAGCTAGAAGACACCTGTGTGAAGCTAATCTATTAGCAAGAAGTCACCGCAAAGTCCCACTGTTACAAAAAAGACGTACGGAAGCGGATACAATTTGCCAAAAAACACATCAACTGGCCAAAAGAGAAAAGGAGAAACATTCTGTGACTGATGAAAGTACAATTGTTCTTTCTGGGACCAATGGCCGCAGACAGTTCGTCAGACAAACCCCAAACTCTGAATTCAGCCACCGTAAACTCTGAAGACAGTGAAGCTTGGTGGTGCAAGCATCATGATATGGGCATGTTTCTGTTACTATGGTGCTGGGCCTATCTACCACATACCAGGGATCATGGACCAGTTTGCATATATCAAAATACTTGAAGTGGTAAAGTTGCCTTACACTGAGGAAATGCCCTTGAAATGGGTATTTCAACAAGACATCGACCCTAAACACACCAGTAAATGAGAAAAATCTTGGTTCCAGTCCAACAAAATTGAGGTTATGGAGTGACCCAGCCCAATCGCCGGACTTTAATCCGATAGAACATTTGTACGGTGACATCAAACATGCCGTTTATGAGGCAAAGCCAACAAATGCAAATAAATTGTGGGATGTAGTCAAAGCATCCTGGGCTGGAAGAACAGTTGACAGGTGCCAGAAGTTGGTTGACTCTATGCAACATAGATGTGAAGCAGTTCTAAAAAACTGTGGTTATACAACTAAATATTAGATTACTGATTCACAGGAATGCTGAATCCTCCCCAAAAAAATACATATCTTGAGTTTGTAAAGACAAATGCAGAAAGTGTTATTTTTTGGAACAGCCTAATGTTAATTTTTTTTTATTTTCTGTAAAGTACTTAACAGTTATATACATTTCTCATCATGTTTTGATTTAGAAAACAGTGTGCAATGTTCCCAATGCATAGAAATAAAAATTATTATAAAGATTGTGTGCTTAGCTCATTTTTTGAACACACTGATAATATTTTGAACACAACTGTACATAGCAGTATGATAATGTATTACTATGTATTGTATTGCATAGTGTAATTCCATAGTAAGGGGAAAAAATATTTAAAATTATTTAAAAAACAAAATTAATATAAAGTGAAAACAAAACCTGTCTCCCCAATATAATTTTTTTTGCAAAAAAAAAAGTGAAATATTGAAAAAGGTATGCATACTAGGTAACATCGCATCCGTAACTCTTCAATGTATAAAATTGTTGTGCTATTTAATTCATACAGTAAACGCTGCAAAAATCAATGCCAGAACTGCATATTTCCTTCTTTCAGCCTCACAAAAAAACAGAAGAAAAGTGATCAAAAACTGTTATGTACCAAATAATGATGCCAAAGAAAATGTCATTTTATCCCGCAAATAAAAGCTATCACACAGCACAATCCACAGCTAAATTAATTATGGCTCTAAAAATATTGTTGCATAAAAAATGTGATAGTTTTTAAAGCTCTTTTAAGTGGCAATTAGGATATTTTCCCATGAGGTGAGGCCTATAAATAGGTGTGTATCATGTAAAATTAGCATGTAGTTCTCTTTCTTTAGTTTTGATTACTTAAAGTTGTCCAGTGGAAAAAATTCTATTTTAAATGAGCACAATGTGGTAGAAAAAAAAGTTATACTTACCTACCTGCCCCCGCCCCTGCCCCTTCCAAGCTCCTCAGGATCTGTTCCTCTTCTCTTGGGGTATGTTCACACAGCGTATTGCGGTGTTTATTGTACACACTGCAATACAGCAGGTGTTTTAGAAATCCGTGCTGGTCAGCACATACTTCTAAAGCACATGGGAGCAATCCCATTGACTTCTATCATCCCTGGCGTGTAAACACTGGGAAAAAGTGACATGTCACTTCTTTCACCCAGCATTCAATGCGCGTCGGGGAAGACAGATGTAATTCATAGCTCTCTATAAGAGCTATGAATTTACCGTAATTACGGGACACATTTCAGACGTTTTGCAGCACAATTATTCGCAGAAATACGCCCCGCAGTTATGTCGTGTGAACATACCCTTCAGGTTCTTGTTCCAGGTTCGCAATCCATTGTGAGTAAAGACGAGCAGATCCCGGAGGGCTCCAGCATGGTGGTGGCATGGAAAAGGTACTGTAGATAAGTATAAAAAAAATTTTCCCCAACAGCCTTGCCCCATTTAAAATTATTTTCTTCTGCTGGGCAACCCCTTACCTATGCCCCTGAGGACAATGAAGGCGTGAAAGCAGTATCTGTACTAGTCGATGCCAGAAAATGGGTTACTGATTTTATCTTGGGGAGAGAAGAAGGAATTTGCACTATCCCTAGTTGTCTCGGGCAGTTAAGGGCTTAATATCTGTAATATAGGGAAAAAAGGTGTTATTGTTTGCGCCCCTTGAGGTCTATGTCAATGAGGGAATGAATTTACTGATCATCACTGATGATCTAGGGTACAAAAAGGGCTTGGCCAGTATCTATAATGCTCTAGGGCAGAGTAAGAGTTAATACCAGTATTCCTGGTCATATATGGCAGAGAAACAGTTTAATTTCTAAATCCCTGGTGGTCTAGGACAGCGGAGGGGTTAATGACCAAAGCCTTTATAGTCTAGGGCAGAGAAAAGGTTTATGACTAAATCCTTAGTAGTCTGGGGCAGTGGAATAGTTAATTTTCCATATCTTGAATCCAGAGTGTTGTCTGTCCTCGTTCTATCATCTGGCACAATGCTACCTGAATACTCTGCATGATGTCTAACTGGAGGACTAAGGGAGTCTGCTCTGGAGTTGGGATCAGACTTTATTCTGTGTGGCTATGTCACTGTGCAACTCAAAGAAGCCTTTGCTTGGTGACTTATTCAGCACTTTGGGCAGTAAATGGCCCATATTATAATTATGTCATGTCCTTTAGGTACTCACACTGTCCTCATGCTGATCTTTCACTAGATGCAACATAGTGTGTGATCATAGCTTTGAGGATACCGTGTTTTTCGGACTATAAGGCGCACATAAAAGCCTATGATTTTGTCAGAAATCGAAAGTGCGCCTTAGGCCAGGTTCACACGGCCTATTCACGGCGGATTTGTGAGCCGGATTGCGCTCGCAAATCCAGTGTGAATAAGGGGTGGGACGGGGGCGGGGCCGGAGCACGGCGGGGGTGGCGCTTCCCAGCCCCATAGACTGACATTATCTACGGCGCGTAAGCGCCGTAAATACTGTGCATGTCACTTTCGACGGAGAGCAGTGGATTACCGTAATTACTCCGACGGATTGGCGCCGTACTGCAGCGCAAATCCGGTGCGGAGTATGGCGCCAATCCGCGGACAAATAAGCCGTGTGAACGAGGCCTTATAGTCCAATGCGCCTTATATATGCATCAATTCATGGCCAATATCAGAACGTATTTACAGCTTAGTGACACTTATTTGCAACTTATTTGTAACTGATTTCCGATTGTAAATACTTTCCAAAATCAGTTGCACTTCAGGTGCACATACGTGTCACTATGTCTGGCACGTATTTCGCGACGGAATTACACTCCCCATTCTTTACATGGGGTGATTCCGATGTGAAATACGGCACAATAAGGGGCAGGACCACTGTAAATCCGACCGTATTGCGACCGCAATCCGCGGTAGCAATATGGCAGGGAAATATGGAGCATGGCCTATACGGCCACCGTAGTCAGGAGCGTCACTGCGTGCGGTGATACGTACAGCTCTGTGCGCAGGAGCCCCGCGCCTTATAATCCGGTGCGCCTTACATATGAACCTAGACTCAGCAGGCGCTCATTGATAATGCGCCTTATAATCCGGTGTGCCTTATAGTGCGAAAATTACGGTACTTTGCTGTCATTTATTTCAGTAGGTGATACTTGTCTTAGAACCACTAAACAACACTGCTATAGACATCTTCTTATATGAGCACCTTAAACCTTAATTCTGCTTGGATACCCTTAGCCATCTGCTATAGAACCGCTTTATTCCTATTTTCGGCTCCTAATCTCCATTGCAATGCAAGGATCAGAGCCAACTTTCAGTAGCATGGATACGACCTCTCTGTTGCCCAGAATGGCTTCTAGTGGACACACCTATTTCATCTATGTGATGCGCAGAGAGTCACTCGTTACTGAAACAGGAAGCGCTTTATAACAGTAGAGAAGAAGGCCCACGTACATAAACAAGGAGTGATTTTAATGGGATATACTAAGCAGCGTCTTACAAAGTTTAATTCTATTGTCTTTGCACGCAGTGTGAAATGTTTTTTTTTTATTTGCAGATGTCTAAATTGGTTATATAATGCAGACCTTGAGATTTCAATGATTTCTGTACTTTTTTGTTAATCGGCTTTACATGTCTAAGAGATAAAACTTCAGTAGAACAAGTGGTTCTGCTCTGTCAAATTGTTGCACCACTCGTCCTAACAGCTTTAATCTGAAATGATTTGATACCAGGTAATGATTTCTGAAGGGAGAATAAAAAAATCATTAAAACGTGAGACTACGTGACGGGGTAATAAGCAGGAATTCAATTGACTTCAGGAACAAAAAGTCTTTTTGCTCGCTGAAATAAATGCAATATGACAGACTTCAAACTCTTAAACACGGACAATCATTTCAGCCAGGTACCACGCACTTAAGGGAAAGAGAAAATACATGGTAACAAGGTATGAAAGCTCCAGATCTCGTAATTCTGAAAAGTCCCATCCTCCTGATCCCACAAAGTTATAGAAATATGATGACACTTACACAGGCAAAGCAAACAGAATTCCTCAGCTTTCCTTAACGAGATGTTGCCACAGAGGAACTCAAAAATAGCAAAATGTATCAGCTGCCATTAAAAATCCATCTATTATATATATCTATGCAAGTAGAATGGGGTAATATTGTATATATGTGTGTATATGTATGTATACATGTGTATATATATATATATATATATATAATATATTATATATATATATATATATATATATATACACACACACACACACACATAAATACACTGATCAAGACCAGGGGCTCCGTTCCTCAGTCTAGGTTACACCAACCCTCCCGAGGTGGCCTAGTGGATCCACCTCCAGTCTCCAGTATCCCATTGTGACAATACCCATGTAACAGAAGAGTTCAGTGCTGGTTACTAGTTGGGCTCAAGCCTATGGATGAATTTGTATTTATGTTTTACATATGTTTTATTTAGTAAAGTTTGTATATCTGATATGAGCCGACCTGTTTTTTTTTTTTTCCATCTTGCTGATTTATGGGGCCTGCTCTTCTCAGCCAGCTTCAGGCTCCCACTTCCTGTTTAGGCTGTGAGTGGTACTACAGCAGTGATTGACATTTCAGCTTTACTATTCCTAGCTAAACCTGTTAAAGGGGCATTGGTAATGGAGGGGTTTTAACAGCACAAGGCTCCAGAGCTCTAAAGAGCTACATTTTGTCAGTAAGAAAGATAAATAATCTACTGTGCTGCTGATAAGACATAGCCGGAAGTGACATCACCATCCCCACCACTGCTAGAGCAGAAAGAGGTGGTTGGTAACCATGGAATGCTAGATCTGCTCTAAAGCAAAATCAGAACAGCAATGTACAGCATTTGGTAATAATCTTTATTTACCTTTACCTACATGTTTAAAGCTAATCAATGTAGAGAGAATACCTGTAGCAACGTGCGCTGCGGTCTGGTGTCCAGTCTGCGGCTGTGCCCGCTATCCCACTCCCATGTGAGGTTGCACTGCTGTCGCGCCCGCTCTACCACTCTCATGTCCCGGCCCCACAAACCATTCTCCAGGTTTTCCCACTAGCGTCTTCTCCCTCCGAATGGCAGCATTTCTCCTACAGTCTCGCAAGGGACGCACGCGGTCTGCCGCTTGTCCTGACTGCTTGCGTGTCTTCTGATTATGCCGCTGCCTCTTCCTACTGTACTACTCTCCTTGGCTCGTTGGCTGTCGTCAAGAGGTCGTACACTGGGGATAGCGACCTGGGGGTTTCCCACAGCAAAGACCAACTGGCCATGCGGTGGGCTCATGTGAAGACCAGTGGCTCCTTAGACTCCGCTTCTCAGCCTAGGTTACACCAGCCCACCTTCTGTCTCCAGTATCCCATTGTGACAATAACCATGTAACAGAAGAGTTCAGTGGCGGTTACTAGTTGGGCTCAAGCCTATGGCTGAATATGTTTTACATATAGTTTATTCAGTAAGGTTTATATATTTGACTATATGATGTAATTTGAAACAGGATTTCTTAGTATAAAGGTATAAAGTAGCGTAAACCCTAACAAGACTCTTAGTAGCGACAGTGAGAGTTTTGGATAGTCTGTACACACAGTGATATGAAGAAAACTGTCAACCAGCCTGTGTGGGCATGGTAGTCAGTACTCTCACTGTCTTTCCTAGGAGACCTATCAGGTTTTTCTCTACATCTTACTAAAAACTGCTATAAACAACATAAACCTAGATATAAATAAGCTTAAAATCTCTTTCTCCATCTTATACCGCTTTAAGATAGAACAACATAAATCACTTGATAGATTCATTTTAATATAAAAGGCCATGGCCAATATCATCCACCACTTGTCTGGGTCTCTTAAATATATTATCTGGAATTATATACAAATATAGTGTCTGGAATTTCTATATCACCATGTGCATTGACTGTTGAGGCTTCATGTCCCATGGTCCTTTACCTGACATGCAACCTTATGTTATTAAGTGGGAAATGTGATTGTTTCCTACAGTCAGTTATCTTTATATGTTTCATTTTGTCAAACTAATCCTATCAGCTTTTATGAGGAGGTAAATCCTATACTGGACAGGCATGAATTGTTGGATGTCATTTATCTTGATTTTTCAAAAGCATTTGACACTGTGCTACATTATAGGTTGGTAAGTAAAAATGGGAATTCTTGAACTGGGAGAACATGATACTAAGTGGGTAAGTGGCTCAGTGATAGAAAGAAGAGAGTGGTTATTAATTCTCAGAATGGGTCACCATTACTAGTATGATAACTTAGGAGTCAGATTTGGGCCCTATCCACTTTAATATATTGATAAATAAACTTGCACAACAGAATATCAATCTTTGCAGATCATACTAAATTATGTAACGCAATTATCACAAAAGAGGACAGTATGCTGGTAGAAAGGGATCTGGATAATCTGGAGGTTTGGGCAGATGAGCTCTAACATTGATAAATGCAATGTTATACATATGGTAAGGGATAATCCATGCCAATATAACATCTTAAATAGAAAAAAAACACTTGGAAAAAGTGACATGGAAATAACCTGGGAATCGAAGTGACAGTAAACTTAACTGTAGCAACTAGTGTCAAAGCAGATTAGATACAGGGGGTATCAAAAGTGGAAGAGATGCACAGGATGGGAACATAATTCTGCCACCATACAAATCACTAATCAGACTGCACACCATAATAATGGTTTTGAGCAATAGTGCACAAGAAAGATATGCTGTATATACTCACGTATAAGCTGACTTTTTCAGCACATTTTTTATGCTGAAAAAGTTCCCCGCGGCTTATACTCGAGTTAGGATCCCAGGGCCTCAAAAGCAGTGCTATTCCTAAAGGCGGGCAAGGCAGGCAGTCGCCTGGGGCATCGCAGCAACACTCCATGGGGGGGCCCCGCAGTGATGTTCACCGGTGGGAGCACCGCTTACCTCGCCCTCTTGGCGATCACTACTTGTCTCTGCACGGCCATCTTAATACATACATGCCAACTCTCCCGTTTTTGGCGGGGGGGTCCCGCTATTTGGGGTCCCCTCCCGTCCTCCCGGGGGAGTTGGCATTCCTCCCGCCACCAGCAGGCGGCGGGGGTCATTTAAATTACCGCGGCGCAAGAGTAGCGCTGGTGCGCTACTCTTGCGCCGCCGGACCGCTCCTACAGGCGGGTGAAGCGGCCGCAGCGGCCGCTCACCTGCCCGCGGTCTCACTGTGCGGGGAGGAAGCAGGAGGGATCGCTCCCTCCTGCCTCCTCCCCCTGTATGTCCGGCGTCTGTGCGCGCCGTGCATACAGATCAGCGGTGCAGGGGAAGTGACGCGCGGCTGCTCTCACTTCCCCCTGCGCCGCTGAGGAGATCGGGCAGGAGCTGGCCGCGCTGCAGGAGCCTGGTAAGGTGAGTGGATTTTATTATTTTATTTTTATTAGCTTTAGGGGGCACTACCTGGCAACAGAGGGGGCACTACCTGGCAACAGAGGGGGCATCTACCTGGCAACAATGGGGGCACTACCTGGCAACAGAGGGGGCATCTACCTGGCTAACAGAGAGGGCAACTACCTGGCAACAATGGGGGCATCACCTGGCAACAATGGGGGCACTACCTGGCAACACTGGGGGCACTACCTGGCAACAGAGGGGGCACTACCTGGAAACAAAGGGGGCACTACCTGGCAACAGAGGGGGCACTACCTGGCTAACAGATGGGGCACTACCTGGCAACAATGGGGGCACTACCTGGCAACAGAGGGGACATCTACCTGGCAACAGAGGGGACATCTACCTGGCAAACAATGGGGGCACTACCTGGCAACAGAGGGGGCACTACCTGGCAACAATGGGGGCACTACCTGGCAACAATGGGGGCACTACCGGGCAAACAATGGGGGCACTACCTGGCTACAAGAGGGGGCACTACCTGGCTACAATGGGGGCACTACCGGGCCCAACACTGGGGGCACTACCTGGCAACAGAGGGGGCACTACCTGGCTAACAATGGGGGCACTACCTGGCTAACAATGGGGGCACCTACCTGGCTAACAAAGGGGGGCACCTACCTGGCTAACAAAGGGGGGCATCTACCTGGCTAAAAATTTTGGGCTCTACCGGGCTACAGGGGGCATCTACTTGGCTACAAGGGGGCATCTACCGGCCTGTAAGGGGCACTACCTGGTTATGGGGGGCTACTACCTGGCTATAAGGGGATCTACCTGGCTTTCTTCTAAAGCCGTTATGCAGTTAGGTGGAGTGGGTGTGTTTTTTTTTGAAGGGGCGTGGCATACCGACACGATGGGCGTGTCCATGCAAATTTTTGACGCGGCGCGCGTAGCGGGCCGCCCACTAAGATCTCCTGCTTTTTCATTTTCAAAAGTTGGCAACTATGTCTTAATACGGCCATGCAGAGTCAGAAGCTGCACACACACTATGTAGCTGCTTCTCAGGGAGAAGGCAGGAGAGTAAAGAATTCCATTTTATATGGAGTGAGCGCTGTACACACACATCGTCATCGCAGGATCACAACCGACACTGGGTCTCCAAGACCAGAGGTTTAGGCTTCCAGCCCAGGAGATCCCGGGAGCTGTGTGCCAGCAGAATAGGCATGATAATGTCACACCACTTACACTATTCACCAGCTCCCGGAGCCAGCGGCTTGGACCATGGAGAGGTGAGTATTGTTTTTTTATTTTCTTTTTCTACAAATAATTGTAACTACAGGGGGCAATGTATTTTACCTATGGGGAAAAATACCACTTTCTACAGTGGGCATATACCATTGGCTAGGAGTGCAAATACTACTGGCTACTGGCTACAGGGGGAAAATACTAAATAAATTTAGCAGTACCTGCTGCATTTCCCAGCTTAGGCTTCCTCTTGAGTCAATAAGTTTTCCCAGTTTTTTTGTGGCAAAATTAGTTGCCTATATGTGGTAGTACTTCTGGACTATGTTCAAAGGCGGGGAACAACAATAATAAAAGGAAAACGTAAGGTACAATACCCATAAAGAATGTCAAAATTAGGATTGTTTAGTTTAGAGAAAATATGGCTGCTGAGTGATTTGAAAATAAAAATAAATAAATATATCAAGGGTCAATGTAGATATCTCACCCATGATCTCTTTATACTTAGGACTGTATTCATAACAAGGGGCATCCTCTATGTCTAAAGAAAAGAAGGTTTCTATAAAAAATATTGAAGGGAATGACCAGCACATTTTTTTAGTTTTTGCCTCCTTGTGTTTCAACAGTTGTAACTTTTTAAGACACTGTTGTGTGAGGCCTTCCTATATTCAGGAGAAGTTGTAATTTTGGGGGGAATACTTTTAAGTTCACTTCTAAATTATTGCAGAATTGTTTTTTTTTTAAAAATTAAAATATTTTTGTTTTTTTTTATTCTTTTTTAAACCATTCACATTTCACACTTAATAACTTGTTAGATTAATTCTACAGATTATTACGGTCATGTGGATACCTAGTATGTGTAGGTTTGTGTGTGTGTAATGTATACACAATTATGTTTAATTAAATATTTATTTGCATTTTATTATTTATTTTATTCTACACTTTTTTATGTTTTTATTTTACTTTTTTATAATTTATTTTTTTACACTTAGTAATTTATTAGTATATTCATATGTGCTAATAATTTAGACTCTGTGTCAGCTAGACACACCCAGGATGAAGACTGAGTGCCCCTAATTGTCACCTACAACCCACAGCTGGAGATCCTACGAAAGATTGCCAAGGAACTCCAACCTGTGCTACATAGGGACAACAGACTCAAAGGAATATTCCCAGTCCCCCCTCTCCTTTCCTTTCGGCAACCACCAAACCTGCGGCGCATTATTGTCCGGAGTGCCCTTAAGGCCCCAACTGAAAATGGCACCTCACCCTGCCTGCAGAACAGGTGCAAGACCAACATCCACACCACGGACAGTGTACCTGTCCCACAGTCACAGAAGATGCACAGAATTAGGGGGAGATTTTCCTGCTGGTCTAGCAATGTGGTGTATCTCATTATGTGTGTGCAATTTCCCACCACAGGCCTCTATGTGGGGGAAACAGGGCAGAGACTCAGTCAGCACATGAATTCACACAGATTCACCATTAATAACAGCAGACCTGATCTCCCAGTGGCCGCACATTTCTTGCGGGTTGTGTTTTTAACGGGAAATTTTAAGGCACAGAGTGAGAGAAAGAAATGGGAATATAAGTTAATGCAAAAATTTAAAACTCTGCAAAATGGACTTAATATTCCTAGCAGCTTCATAAAGGGGAAGATTTCTCCTTGAGGAGAGCATCGAACAAACGGCTTGTAGAGTTATGTATTGCCTTTTCGCCCTCTACTAAGCATCTGGATATCACAAGTCATTATGGGAAAGGGGCTGAGAAGCCCAAAGCGCCCTCTGTTGGATGTAACAAATCCTCTGTTTGCTTTTGTCCCACCGAGTCTTGAGAAAGCAAAAAGGATTTTAGCCAAGCCAGTATCACTCATTTGCAGACACCTGTCACGCCTCACAAGTTTCCAGATTGTTTACTTCTCGACCTGTTGTAAATGACTTCTCTACTTATTGCATTTTTTTTATTTTTAAAGATTCTAAGTTTCTTTGAAGGCCCATTTCTTTGGTGTATAAAAAGTCTGTGAATTTTCAATTTCTTGTATAACATCATGTCTGAAGAAGGGAGCTAGTACTCTCGAAAGCTCACCCTCAGTACTCAGCCTCTAAAATGTATTGCCTGATTTTTTCACTTTTCAGTTAGACACAGGCAGCAGTCAAGGCAGCACACAGTCTGCCCTGACTGCAGGCTTGTTACACATGTAGGCTGGTAGACTGGCCCCACTGTCTTTTTTATTGAAAGCCGTCATCTGATGTATGATTGATGATTCTGGTCTGTTACATGCATTCTGCTGTTCTGAAGTTTTGACAGGAGTTTAAGAGTTAAGTGCCCCTTTAAAAGAGTCAATTGTTTACTTAAACAGATAATTATGCAGCAGTTACAGGGTTAACATAGCCTACAACCAGTTCTGGAATGATCTGTACAGCTGTCCAATCAGAGAAGCTGACAGGGGAGGAGCTGTAACCACAGTTACAAAGACACAGTAAAATAAAAACTGTCAGTTAGCTGCTCGGTCTGTGAGAGAGTGAGTCAGAGTGTCAGAGAGAGAAGATCAACAAAGCTGCAAGAGAAACACACCATTACTCTCTCTCAGGAACTTTCCTGCTAATCAGAAGTACAGCTGTGGGTGTGTGCACCGGGGACTTAAACCTGTGGAAATCTGAGGGAGTTATCTGCTGTCTCGTTGTTAGAGGAGAAGTGTTAAAGTGGAGTGAACGTTACCTGTGACATCGGATGTTGACAGAAGGAAACCTCGACCGAAACCTGTGATCGGAAATTGGCCAAGGAAAGACCCAGGCCTGGTAATCATGCACGCCAGCCAGATAGAGACATTGGTTAGGCCTGTAGACAGATTAGTTAGTGTCTTATCTAGAGTAAGGACTTACGCAGACATTTCCGGAATTAACGTCGGCATGAGCCTGGAACAAATCTTACACCGGTGTTGGTAATTTTGTTAGTTGCTTTTATTGGGGAGATATTTAATTGGTTAATGGTACTCTGGGAATAGTGGGTACTTTCGGAGGTTTGTAAACCCTTGAGGTACACCGCTAGCGCACCCCTGAAATACGCGTCCACACTATTGTTCCAGCTACATAGGGTTTTACTGAGGTAAATAGCGGTCAAATACTCTGAGTCCACTGGTGAGTTCAGAGAATATTGTACGGTGGCACGCTGCGTAGCATAGGGGTTCCAGTTTGTGTTTACATGTGCATGTTCTTGAGATATCCAGATAATACCCGTTTTTATTCAGATTCCAGTAAAAATATCCATTGGTCTGAACTGGTATTGGAGTTGTTTCTCTCGTCTGTGACTTTGTTGTATTCTGGGAAGCTCACCTTGGTACACAGCTTACACACAGACAGTCTGGGACTACTCTAGGTCCCCAAGGCTGACTGTTTAGACATTCCCCCGACTCTTCCAGGTCACCAGGAGTCACGGTCACCCAACAGAGCAGGGAAATGCTCTTGATTATGACGCAGTCATGGACTGTGGCAATCAAAGGGTTAAGCAACAGGGATCAGAGGTTTCCTCCACTTCCCAGTACTTACAAAGGCTGCTCCAGGAACAGAGCTTTTAACTACAGCTCTGTTCCTACCGCAGTAGCAGCCTTAGGAGCCGCAAAACCTCTATTCTGCACCCACGCTAAAAGACATCGCTGCAGAATAACGACCTGAAACACCCACCATCAAAAGACAGTGGGCGGTCGTTAAGGGGTTAACACTGTAGGATAATAGGCTAGACTGAATAGAAATACTGTGCGGCAGATCAATCAATATTGTCAAATACTAAGTGTAATACTAAATGTTGTCTTAAAATGCATCATATTTATCATAGATTTGATAAATCTAATGCATATTTAGATTGTCTAGTCTAAGTTTACACCTCTGATTAGTTATCTTACACTATGGCACTAATTCCGACAAACTTTGAGTGTAATTTTTTTGGTGCACAGGTATGACCCTTTTACTGATGTCACATCCCTTTTGTTGCCCAAGGCACACAAGGCACGCAAGTGTCTAGAAACTGTCTAAAAGTCAATAAATGTGGTGTAAAGCATGTTTTGGCACACATTATGCCACAATTCTGGCGCAATTGCCATAATAGATGTGCCCCACTGTATGTCTTTATTTAAGCCTTACAAACAATATAACTACCTGTCGCTTCTGGGCCCTGCAGCCTGATGGGGCCCAAAAGGCCTTTGGCTCATAAGACCACATCAGTACTGTAAATGGCACATGGTAGCTGGGGGGCCCCATTTTACTTTTTGCACTAAGGCCCTGGAGCCTCACGTTACGCCTCTGGTAATTATATATATGTAAATATTAGTCTAGCACCAGATGAAAGTTCCAGCATCATCTCCAATGCAGATTGGTGATTCATCACTGAATAGCATTTCCATCCACTCATCCACTCTTCATGATTGGTTTCCTTAGTCCTCTGCTTGTTTTCTTTTGTTATTGTTCGTTTTCGTCTGGCTTTTCTATATGAAAATCCCATTTTAGTCAGCTGATTTCTTAAATTTGTGTCACAAAATTTACATTTTCACTCATTTGATATTCAGTTGTTTTGTTGTTGATTTTTTATTTTCAAGGCTTACTGCTTTTCTATCTTGACACTTTGAGGCCTTCATTCATCTACCTATATGTTTTCTTTTCACAGCTTTATTTTATTGATAGTTGCACCATATTTCTCACACAGATGACTGGGAACAGCCAACATCTTTTGTCATTTACTTTGTATTAGGTATCTTATTTAAAGGGAATTTTAAAATCCTTTATATTGATTCAAATTATCTTGCAGTATTCATATTATCTTTCAAGTGGTCAAATCCATCTGCTCAGTGCGGTCTGTAAGCATTTTCTATTAGCTGTAGATTAATTTGCATTTGTAGACTTGTGCTGCTGTTATTTTTAGAAATCCAAATTTGATTCTATAATTTTGTCTATAACATTGAGTCAGTCCATATTTTTTTCTTCTACTTAACCTGAAAAATGTATAACATTGATTAAAATAATTGATTTTTTTTTTGTTTGAGACAGAATGTTCAGCTCTTAAACATTGTTATTGTCATGTCTGTGATTTGTGTGTTTGCTAAAAAGTTAGAAAAAAAACTAGGTGAACTTTCTCATTACTATATGTGATGATCTGATGATTTTTGCCAGGGGTTGTATATTGTCAGGAATTATTAAGGTAACAAAAGAGGATTAAATGTATGCCGCCTCTGTCCCTTTAATAAGTACCACATTCTATTGTATGCATATCAAGTAATTTCTGCAACAGCAGCAAAAAAAAACAGAATTGCAGAAAGTGTTTTGTTATATTCACAAGCCACGAAGGCTCAGGGCAGCGCCAACATACGGCACAGTGACATAAAAAAGTAGCAGCTGAATGTGAGAATTTCCTGCTGGCGCTGCATCTGTGCTACTTTTTTCATCATTCATATACTCAACACAGAGGAATTAATGAGACATCTGATCTGACTCCAGGTTCACGTAAGATATGTTCTGTATTATTGTACATGAAAAGAAGTGTAAAACATTTCTGGGGTATGTAGCATCTAAGACGTCCCATTCCTCGCAGATGTACCTGACTGACTGCCTTTGATTCTCCTTTAGAAATATATTCTTGCTGATACAATGCAAGTCCATTAAATTTTGACTTACTCTATCAGGATAGAAATAAGGCTGTAGTTGGGGCTATCTATAGTGGTTGGAGCATCAGAATAAGATTCTGATAATTATCACCTTCATTAGCTTTAAACATGTAGGCGAAGGTAAAAAAAAAAATGGACTATTACCAAATACACTGCTGTTCTGATTTTACTTCCTTTCAGAGCTAGATATCGTATCTCCTGTTTGGGTAGACAAGCTTTCCTAGGTTACCAACCACCTCTCTGTAGTGACCCAGGTGTAGCAGTGGAGAGGCTGGGGGTATTTGTTTTATGTCACGCTGCCCTTCCACTCTAGAACCTCTCTTACCACCTTGGGATCACACACATTGTAAAAATATGGGAAAATGCTGAAGATGTCAATGAGATAATTGTGGTTGTCTTTTTCCCAGGACACACTCCTGTTTGGGTAATGATAATCCCTCACTACCTTCAGGTGTTATATGAGAATGTCCATGTTGTGTAGCACCAGAAGAACAGACAGGACAACATCAATTGGTGGTTCCAAATTTACCAATCCTTTTGACTTACAGCGAGATGGCATGTCTGTGATAGCCTTTCAGATTAAATTACAGCACTACTTCCTTTAAGACACCTTAATGTTAGTGCATAAAAGTACAAAGAAAACCGCCAAATAACTGATTAAAAATTAGTAATCACTTTATTTAAATTCATAAAGCGTACACGAAGGGATAAAAAAGGAGATGATTTACAAAGAATAGGGAAACAGCGGTTCCTCATACCAAGTGGTAGAAAATATTAATGTTATCTATAGGGTAGAATAATTATTTAATTCTGTGGAATCACATCACAAAGACAATAAATACATATAGCAATATACTAATATTAACCCATTCCAACATTGGACATATCTGTATGTTCTAGAGGGAAGTGACTTCCTGCAAATAGACGTACAGGTACGTCCTGGACATCGTGCGGGCTCTGAAGCGGGGCCTGCACAATTGCAGCATGCGGCCGGAGTGAGCTCTGGACGTGAGTGATTAACACCCTTAATCGCAGCAGCTAAGGGAATGACAGAGAGAGGGAGCTCTATCAGAGGGAGGGAGCTCTCTCTGTCCCTATCGAGCTTCCGGGCTGTCTGTGATGTCACTATACCCGTGGGCAAGGCTGAGTAAAGTGATTGACAGTTGCCATGGAGAGCAGTACACAGCAGTACTGCTGTGTACTGCTCTCCATTATAACAGTGATTTCAGATCACTGATATAAGTCCTGTATGAGGATAAGTAAAAAAAGTACAAAAGTACAAAAAAGTTAAAAGAAAGTAAAACACAAACACAAAAAGTAAAATAAAAACACGTACACCACCATTTCACCTTTCCAGACACCAAAAAAGATGAAAAATAAATAAAATACACATATTTTGTGTCACCGCATGCATAATGACCTACCCTCTAAATTTGTAACATTATTTAACCCGCACGGTGACTGTAAATAAAACAAAAAAAAAAGAAACAGTCACCGAATAAAAAGTAATCAAAAACTCATATAAACTCCAAAGTGGTGCCAATAAAAACATCAGTTCATCCCGCAAAAAAAGCCCTTACACAGCTCTGTATGTGGAAAAATAAAAATGTTATGGCTATCAGAAAATAGTGATGCATAAATATTGTTTTACACAACAAAACACTTTTTTTAAAAAGAGCTTCAGCATAAAAAAAACTATATAAATTGGGTATCATCATAATTCTATCACCCCACAGAGTAAAACTAACCTGTCACATATACTGCAAAGTGAGTGCTGATAAAAATAAAAAACACTACTTGGATTGCAGTATTTTCTTCACCCTCGCTTCCAAAAAAATGGATTTATTAATCTTGACCTACAAGGCTCTCCATAAACTCTCCCCTCCATACCTCTCTGTATGGGGGAATAGTTATGGGGGAATAGTTTAAATTCTCTTATAAATAATTGCAGAATTTTTTTAAATTTATTTATTTTTTTTTTTTTTACACCATTCACATTTCACACTTAATAACTTGTTAGATTAATTCTACAGATTATTACGGTCTTGTGGATGCCTAATATGCGTAGGTTGTTTTTGTGTGTGTAATGTATGCACAATTATTTTTTATTAAATATTTATTTTTATTTTTTATTTTTTTATTCATTTTTTTTACACTTTTTCTGTTTTTTTTTTTTACTTTTTTACAAATGCCCATAATGGTAGAACTGTTTTACAATTTTTTTTTTTTGTTTAACAGTTAGTAATGTATTAGCATATTCATATATGCTAATACATTATACTCTGTGTCATTTTGACACATGCAGTGATCTGGACAGCACACAGTGCGTCCTGGTCACTGGCTTAGTACACTGACAGCTCTGGGGCCACTCTAGGTCCCCAGGGCTGACTGTGCAGCCGCTCCCCGGGCTCTGTCGGGTCACCGGGTGTTCCGATCACCCGACAGAGCAGGGGAAACCTTTTGATTGCGCTGCGGTAACGCACCGCCACAATCAAAGAGTTAAAGCACCGGGCTGCGGAGGTTTCCCCCACTGCTCGGTGCTCGCAGGGGGTGCTCTGGGATCAGGGCTGTGAAGTACAGCCCCGATCCCAGCGCAGCTGCAGCGCCCGGGCGCCGCAAACTCCGGTGTCTGCAGCGACGTCAGCTTTCCATGATAGGAATACTGGATGTTGAATAGTCTATTGGCAATCACCAGCAGCAGTTCCCAGCGGCCTGTCTCCAGCCCCCTGTGACCGCCAAAGACAGTCGCAGGGAGCAGGAGACAATTAGAAACTACTGCCCAAAATTACCCATTGAGCAGTGAGCGGTAAGCCCACAGGGTGTAGAGGGCAATGGCCGCAGGATCAGAAGCCCAGAGGAGCCACAGGCAGTGTTTGCAGACAGAGCAAATGGAGGGGTGGTGGCTGTGTGGAGTTGTGTGTTGTCACTGGAAGTTTTTAATAATTAATTTCTAAATGTTTTAGATAAAAATTGTTTATTATAGAATGTTGAGTGGTCTCAGTATAATACTAAAACCACTCAAAATTCTATAATAAACTATTTATCTAAAACATTTAGAAATTAATTATTAAAAACTTCTATAATTTCTATAAACACCCATTCTATACTAAAAAACTGCTTTTGTTTAATTCAAAACATATTAAAAAGTGATTTCTACGATAAAACACATGTAAAATAATGGAAGCGCCCTCTATTGGAATCCTCTTACATTACACCTAAAACACTTTACACTCCAGGTTGTTAAAGTTCAAACAGTGCTTTTACATCAAATGAGACTGATTTAGTGTATTACATTAAAGATTCTACCTTTTCAAACTACAACCTCTGTGGATGGTATCATTTCTGAATAGTCTCAAGTTCTTTGCCTGCATTTTATCTAGTGTATACTGTGTACAGGCAGTACCTGGGTTACAAACGGGATAGGGACTGTAGGTTTGTTCTTAAGTTGAATTTGTATGTAAGTCGGAACAGGTATATTTATTAAATGTAATACCAGCAAAAAAAAAATTGGAGATAGTACAGGGAACAGTTTTTACATTTGTTTTGCTGTCTGTGCCCTTTTTTAGAAGATTTCCCCTAACATTCTGTCTCATGTGCAGCTGTGGCATGCTGGCACTTGGTTATCATGGTGCGTGTTGAATGTCAGCCATGCCCCATAAGTCTCCTTTGTAACTAGGGGATGTATGTAAGTCGGAACAATGTAAGTAGGGGACTGCCTGTATATATATTGAAAAACAAATCCGAAAAAAGGCATGCAAAAAGCATCCAAAAAAGCATCAGCTGTTGCGTTTTTGAATACGTTTTTTGGATGCAGTTTGGATGCAGTTTCTCTTCTTTTAAAAAACGGTTTCAAAAATGGATCCAAAACATTGTGTGAACATGCCCTAAACAGAAGACCAGAAAGATTCAGCCCTGGGACCGAGGACTGGGGGAAGTTGAGTTTAGTTGTTTTTTTATGTGGCCCCAGAAGCATTATATTATTTTTATGACATTTACAACCCATTTAAACCTTTTAAGCAAAAAGGTTATGATTCTGTACTGCCTGACAAAACATTTGATTGCTCGTAAAAGATCATATTCCACTTCTGCATAGTCAAAGAAATGGAAGTTAGATGTTAGAAAACTGTTAGAGGGCTTGAGCAAAGTAAGTGGTAAGGTGAACGTATGATTGTCAGACAGCTACTTCCTGTCCCAGAGGCAGGTGATGTCTGGAGCAGGTGATCTACTATACAATGCACAAGGACTCCGAAGCATAGTCACATTTTTATTTATTGTCTCTGCTTTACAGACGGCCCATGATGTTGTCCATTTAACCTCTCTATTTAGATTAATATAGATTAAAATAATTAGGCAGCCTCTAGGGAATACAAACATATTTTTAAAAAAAAAGGCTTTGTGTGTTTACTGTCACAGTATGGTTTCTCCATTCTAGCAGTTCATTATGGATGTTTCCATGACAGTTTTTTTTTTCATGCCAGGAAATGTGTTAACTTTCCGTACTCATGTATTAAAGGGGTTTTGCCACGATGTAATGTTGATGTGGGATCCTCCAAAATGGGTATTTAATCACTTTTCTAAATATATGTGATTACAAAAAGTGAAGCCTCTGAGAGCTACAGCTTTCTTTCCATGCCTTTAGTTACCTGACAGTTTACATTAGTCACAACCAGGAGCTGATCTGGCCAGGCTTGTGCTGTCTGCACTTCTTATCTGATGACAGGGAACATGAAGGAGCTTGCAAAGGACTGTGGAGAAATATCCTGTCCTTTGTATAGAGAATTCACTGGTTCTAATGTAATTATTTGTGTAAACATTGTAGACACTCCCTGGCACTGCTCATCTCTGCTCAGACCCACTCCCTCTCCCCTGTGACTCAGCATGCTGAGTTAATTTTGTCTCCTGATCAGATAACAGGTAAGGAACTGACTTCTTGGAAAAACCCCTTTAACAAGCAGATGCAATGGCAAAGCCAGAGATTGGCTAGCAAGGAATGTGTTTTGGGTGATATATGTGAGGCAGGGGCAACATCAAGACCTCTCTGCTTTGGTTTAGATACAATGTAGGACATACTTCCCAAGAATGTCGAAAATGTGCCCGGACATTGGCTATTAAGGGAGTTTTTTGGGGTCTTTCTTGGTAGATAAAATTAACTTAAAATAAATGATCTATGAATCAGCATTTAAATGATGAGAAGTAAAAGAAAGGGACAGAACAGTAGCTTTCTCATAGATAAAGGAAAGCCCAGTTATGCTTCCAAGCAGTTGTATATATCAAAGGTAAGCTACATCCTAAGTTTAAAAAATGGTAAATGAAAATGACACATCTTGGTACTGGATTTGCCAATTTACCAGGACTGCACAACATGTGGCCTGCCAAAGGATTTCAAGTTGCCCGCAAATCAGGAAACATAAAGGGCAGAACTTGTATAACCCCTGCCCCAAATTGGGCAGTCACAGGCAATGCTGGGATGTTTCCAGGTGCCCAGGGGGCATTCCTGGGTAGTCTGGGGGCAATCCTGGGTGTAGGAAGAGAACCACAGCCTAAAGAAATATAACCTGTGTAAATTTTAGCCCTCACTCCCTGCCAAATTATTCAGGTCTGCCTGCTGATTACCAGTGGTCATCTATAGAAGTTTCATCAGTAAAACATTGTACAGTATTATATCAAGTTTTCAGTGAATGACATCCAATAAAGCAGTGATTACAAATTACAGGTTGGCACACAGTTTTTTCCCATTCCAGAATTCAGATATGTTGTACATCAACATCCCCTCCTCAATTACTATGGTACAGTATAAGAAGGTATATTTGTCGTTTACAGTGTTGAAAGTCCCTATGGGAGCTGAGATGGTTAACATGGCGATCACAGTCCTGCTTTCCCAGAAAAAGTTGAAGAAGTAATTACTTTTTTATTTGCAGCATTACAAATAGCAACATTCCATATAGTGTAAAAGAAGGAAAAAGTTTCAGACTGCAACCTGTTCCTTCTATGGTTATAAGTTATGTCTCCTGCTTTTATTTAAACTGAACTATCACAATTCCTGCAGCTACAGAGCTGATAACATATCTGATCCAACCTGGAAAAACAGCCAAGAAAAGTTCTATTTGTTCACAAAATTTATAAAATAACTTCTACCAGACGGATGTAGTGAAAAATGGAACTTCCGAGGTGTCATTCGTACCGGGAAAGGCTGAAAAATGTGACTGTACACAGTTTGTCATAGACAATATCTGCCTTACACAAGTAAAGCTTTCCACAGACCCTGCACAGTATAAAAATCTGAATCTGCAGTTACATTCCGCCTACTTCCTGCTGCTCAGCTACTGTGGCAGTCTTTACTGTAGTTCTTGCATTAAATTAATAAGACATAAAGCATGTTCAAAATCTATATAAATAGTATTGTTTAACATATTGTGAAAGTTTTGGCTATAAATGGAGATACACATTAGCCAGGAAGATCAGGATGAACAATGATAGTAATAGCGATAGCTCCCAGATAGTGGAATGCCACAGTACATGAAAATAAAGAATAATATGTAATTCAAGTAATAAAATAAATACCTTTTTGTATATCCTAGGATTACTGTCATTTTAGGGGTTGTCGAGTTTTTTTTTAACATCCTGCTGCTCTAATGAAATAAAAGACGTTATACTCACCTTTGATCGAGTGCTGTCCCGTTAGGATAAAGACTGGAAAAAATCGGAAAACCAGCGGAAAGTGAGGATGGAGCAGTTCTGGATCTGAGATGAGTGGTGAGGTGAGTCTAACTTTTCTTCTTCATTTCATTAGGGCAGCAGTATGCTTAAAAAAAGATAAAAAAAATTAACCAAACAACCCCATTATGGAGTGCAACAACCATATCTGCGATCAATGGATTCATAGATTCTTCAATAGATAGACACGTTTTGCCCTGTAGTGCATGTGGACACCTGACCATCACATCTGTATGCGTTCCTCCAAAGGTGCTGGTTGGGTTTGAGGCCAGAACTTCATGTAACTACTCTATTTCCTCCAAAGTCTTCACCCCAAGTCTTTATGCAGCTCACATTGTGCACAAAGGAGCAGGAAAGAACATTTCCTAAACTGATACTAAGAAGTTCAAAACGACAGTCGTATAAAATGTCTTTGTGCTACCGCTACCCTTTACTGAAAAAAATAAGGGAAAAAGTCACAGGAAAAAAGCCCACTATCATTATGCTTACTCTACCACATTTTACGGGAAGTAGTATTCTCTAGGCATCTACCAAACCCAGATTCAACCATCAGACTTCAAGATAGAGAAGGTGGTTGGCTCATCACGCCAAAGGCGATATTTCCAGTGCTCCAGTGGGCCGTGGTTGCATCATTTCCGGTTTCCCAGCTGATGACTGGCATTGAGCATGGTGATCTTAGTCATATGTAGCTGATTGACCATGGAAATCCATTTCATGAAGTCTGCAACACACAGCGCTGAGGTCAATTTCAGGGACAGTTAGAAACCTTATGAAAGATGTAATAAAGGATAGGTGACTTTTTTTCCTACACCATGTGGCAGATTTATTAACATTGTCTAAAAGTTAGACAATGTTAATTTAGACTAGATAATCTAAAAACTTACCTGATTTATGAATGTATGATACATCTGGTGCATGTTTATACATTTGTGTCAATACATAGAGAAATGGGATATGCAAAACTGAAGGTCTGATACCAAAGCCATAACGAAGGGAAGGTACAGCTCAACATTAAACATACCGAAAATAAGCCATAACACGGAAGAGATAAACGGAAACCGCAATAGTGGTTACAAATATAGATGTCATAAAACGCATAGTGAATGCCATAATAAAACCACCAGCACTATTGTAATCCCACAAACAAAGAGTTACTTAACACGTGCTTAGTACATAGAATAAACGGAGCACAAACTAACAAAAAGCAGGCCCGCCTGTAGCGCCTTCGAGGTTTTGGAATATCTCATTAAAGTGGTGAATCTTTGCACCTGTTCTTGCCCACTAGATTATAGCTTAGCTATTGACTCTATATGGGATCATGTTTTGAGCTGTCAGCCTAGGTTATCTTAACCCCTTTATTTATAATTTTTTTTTATTCATTTCTTCTTTATCAACCATGGGGATTGTCCAACTAGATTATCACACGTCTGGTTGGGAACCCCTTGGTTATGAATCCCTCTGCACTTTTGACTATACAGGTGCCCATTTATTCCGTTTATACTCCCCCTTTCCCCTCTTTCTCCTCCTTCTGCTCTTATTGAAAATTTGGTATCATACTTTTTTGCATCTATGTAGCAGGCCTGCTTTTTGTTAGTATGGGCTCTGTTTATGCTGTATACTAAACATACGCTACTTAACTCCTTGTTTGTGGTAGTACAATAGTGCCGGTGGTTTTATTATGGCATTCACTATGTGTTTTATAACATCTATAGTTGTAACCACTATTACGGCTTCCGTTTATCTGTTTGTTATGTGTTATGGCTTATTGCCGGTATGTTTAATGCACTTACATGTTGAGCTGTAATGCTGCTTTTGGTATGCTTAATGCGCTTACATACCGAGCTGTAATGCTGCTTCCGGATTATCTGTTTTGGCACACATGTTGCGCTCTAAATACCGGATATGCGCAACTGCTTTTGTGGCCTCCGGAAGTCTGTTTTGACATGCAGCTTGCGTTCGAATACCTGCGGTCACCGGAAGCAATCTAGTGACACACACACTGCGGATCAGTGGGTTAAATGGAGTTTAATGGCATGAATGTGAGTGTTATACTTTAGAGATTTTGTGCATTATGTGGGAGGTTACTTCATTTGCTGTCGGGAGGAGTTCACTTATGTATAAAAGAAGCAACTTTTTAGATCTCAGTTGCCTTTTTTCTATCTGGGGTGCAGTGGGGTCATCATACACTTAGAGAGGTATACTGTGTTTTCTAGTCTATTTGAGGACTTAATTGGGTCTACTACCCTCTCAAGGCTCTACTATATGGATGACATCTTCAATACTTCAACTTGAATGGTGGAAGTCTTTATACTCTGGGCCATTCAACTAACTGTAAGTCCTTATTTTTTTTTAGGCCCCCCAATACATTTTTCTTGTCTGGCTAGTTTTTTAAAATTAAGGTTTTCATTTTAAAAAATGTAATTAAAGGTTAATTTTAGTTGGGTCTGTTTTTTTTGCGTGAAGGTCCCCTTCCTTTAAAAGAAAAAAAAAACCCAAAAATAGCTTAAAATGACAAATATAATAATTAGGTGGGGAATCGATTCAAAAAAGGGGAAATTTCGTTTAGAATTTCGGGGAAAACTTGGGTTTGGAACGAAGTCAAAATTTGGGGTTTGGGTTAAACGAAGTGTGCTTTTGTTTGATAAAAATGGCTGGGGAGACATGGCGTACATGGGGAAAAGCACTTGGGGGGAAAAAAAAGGGATACCCTGATGAATGTGCAGAGGGAAAAGCCAATAAAAGCCCGGGGGATTCTGTGACATCACCGCCTATACAAGCCCGGGGCGACCCCGGGGAGTACATTCTCATGTGCTATCAGGGAAGGTGCTCCCCGCGGTGATAGTCTTACTGAAGAATTGATTTTTATACAGGTTTTTGTGGGGTTTTCAGTTGTTCAGAGGGATGTTCTCTTAAGTTCTATTTCAAATTTTTTTGGGGTTTTGGATCTGAAACCCAGTGGCTCCACTGCGCTGTTACTTTCATTACCCAAGTGGGATCTAACCCAGTTCTGTTGTATTCATTTAAAAAAACGGGTTTTTTACAAAAAAATACCCCTTATTTTTGGCTGCTCAATTTTTTGCGAAAATTTCACCCGGGGGTTAATTTTAAAGCTTTGTTTTGTGGTGTGTGACCCAAGAAACCCGTTTTTTCAACGCCAAAATATATAAATTTTTCCTGTACCAAATTCTAAGAAAGGGTTTAAAATTTAAATGTATTTCTTGTTGTGTGGGTAGAAAAAAACACCCAATTGAAACACGCTCCAAAGCTACTGTTTTTGGGATCAATTTTTGGCGAATTTAACCCCAGGGGTTAATTAAGGTTGTTTTTGCTGGTGTGTGACCCAAGAAACCCGTTTTTTCACGCCAAAATATAAAAATTTTTTCCCTGTAGCCAATTAAAAGAAAATGGTTAATTAAAACTGATCTTTTTTTGTGTGGGTAGAAAAACGAAAATTGTAACACGTACAAAGCTAGTTTGTGCGGCTAAATTTTTTGGGAAATTTTTCACCCAGGGGTTTAAAAAGCGTTGTTTGCGGGGTTTGCTGCCCCCAAGGGAAAGTCTTTTTCAACCCCAAAAAAAATATATAAATTTTTCCTTTTTAGCCTAATTCACAAGAAAAAGGTTAATTACAACTGATTCTTGTGTGTGGCGTAGAAAAACGCAATTTGTAAACGACAGGTTATATTTTTTGGGGGCTCAATTCTTTGGCGCAATTTAACCCAGGGGTTAATTGCTTTGTTTTGTGGTGTGCTGCCCCAAGAAAAACCTTTCTTTTTTCAACCCCAAAAAATATATAAATTTTTCCGTACCCCTAATTCACAAGCAAGGTTAATTAAAACTGTTTTCTTGTTGTGTGGGGGTAGAAAAAAACGAATTTGTAAACCTACAAAGCTTGTTTGTGCGGCTCAATTTCTTTGGGAAATTTTACCAGGGGTTTAAATTTTAAGCGTTGTTTTGTGGTGTGTGAAAAAAAAATTTTCGTTTTTTCAAAACAAAATATATAATTTTTCCCTGTGTAATTCTGTCCCGAAGGTTAATTTAACCCTTTTGTGCTTTTCTTTTTTAGTAAAAACACACAGTTTTTTTTAAACGCAATAAAGTAATTTTTTAGGGCCCATTTGTGGGGCAATTTTTATACCCAAAGGGGTTTTCCCCAAGTTGTTTGGAGTAAATTTTAAAGGGTGTATTTTATCTATAAGATATCTCATAAACGGTCTGTACTTTTAAAAACAAACGTAGTCAGAAGAAAAGGGGCGGGGCTCCCCTGCGAGTGGAGTGGCACAAACTTTCCCCGGGAAAACGGGGCCCGTCGCGCACAGCAAGGGGATGTCGAGCAGGGGTCACTCGGGGGGGAGGCCCAACTGCCGTGTCTCTAGCGGCGTGTTTTGTTCGAAAACCCCAAAATGGTTCTTGATTTTGGTTGACTAGGTCACCTCTTCCCCCGATGAATTGAAAACCCCAGAAAAGGGAGTGGGGGGGGGAACCTCAGACAAAACCCATTAGTTGGCCCATGGCCCGGGGGGCGGGTCGGGGGGCCCTCCCTTCCTCAGCCGCTCTGTCCCATCCGGTTCCTCGCCAGAGATTACTTGTGGTTTGGGTCGCGCCACTATATGCGAGGTGAACATTTGAGGGGGCAGTCAGCACCCTTCTTGACAGCGAAAAAAAATGGGGCCAATTTTTGCCTGCTTTTGGTAGGCGGCAAAGTATAGAGTGGGAGGGGGGCCAGGGAGGTTTCTGTTGTGAAGGTCACCCTTCGGCTTAAAAAAGCCGGTGATGAGGGAAAGAGTGAAAGATGAAAAACAAATTTAGATGATGTGTAGCCGACGCACTTGGGAAGCCGGTTGGGGCAAGGGCTTCATCATCTGAAGGAGAAGGGGCGCGGGTTGGCTTTTCAGGCGAAGCGCGCCGCAAGGGGGTGTGGGGCCCGTGAGTCGCAGGTTTTTTGGGGGGGGGGGGAGCAAAGGGGGGGGGAAAAAAAACCCCCTTTTAGGAAGAAAAGGCCCAGGGTGGGGAGGGGCAAAGTCACTCAGGGGGGTTGGTGGGAAAATCCGGGTATCGGCGGTTTTGGCTTTTTAAAGAACCGGGGGCAAATTTAAGTGGGGGGGAAAAAGAACGGGGGGAAAAGGTTGGGCCAGGGGAACCCCCGGGGGCCAAGGTGGAAAAAAAGGAAAAAGGGGGGGGAATTGTTTCCCGGCAGGGAAAACCGCCCTGGCACTGCCTTCGCGTCCCCTCCCCCCTCTGGGAAGGGGTTTTCCTTTACCCCCGGGGCCCCCCTGTCCCCACTTTTGGGGACTTGCGGGGTTGAAAGAGAAACGTTGGTCAAAATCGGGGCCCCTGCTGCCCGCCAAGGGTTGGTACCGTTCCCTTTCCAATTGGGGGACCACCCTTTCCCCGGGGCCCCCCTTTTAAGGGGGGGGGAATTCCAAGCCGTAATTTATTTTTCCCAAAACCCCCTCGAAAAATTTTGCGGGGGGGTTTTTCCTTTTCTTTTTCCAAGGTCAGGGGGGGATTTGGGCCTGTAAAAACGGTCGGGGAAAATCCCTTTTCCCCAGGGGATGGCCCAAGGAACCAAAAATTGGGAGGGACCTTTTCTCTCCATTTCCCCCCTTCAACCCCCAAGGTTTTTTTTCCCCCCCACCTTGGGTGTTGTTCTTTTCCCCTTCCCCCCTTTTTTTTGGTTTCACCTCCTTGCCCGGCGAAAATTGGGGGGGAAAAGGGGGGAAGGGGAAAGGGGTTTTTTCCCCAAAAGAAAGGAAAAATGGTAAAAAGGGGAAAAAAGGGTCCCCTTTAAAGAGGAATGGGCGGGTGCTGGGCAGGTTTTTGGTTTTTAAAAAAAATTTGGTCTTCAGATTAGCATTTTTAAAAAACGGAAACGTCAGCCTTTTTCCCTTTAAAAAGGGTTGAGTTGCAGCCAAGGCCCCCAACAACTTGGGAAGGAGTTTCCCCCGTGGAATTCCCCCAAATTTGCCCTTTAACAAAAACCAAACTTTTTTTCCCCCAAAATCTCCTTTTAAATTTGTTGGGCCCGGGGTCAGCGTAAACCCGCTTTGGAAGCCAGGGAAGCCCGTTTTTTTCAGCCAGAAGGGTGGTCTCCCACCCATTTGGGAAAATGGGGGGAAAAATTTTTGGGGGAGGGGGGGACGGGGGGGGTTCTCTGGCCCTTTGGCCGGTGGGGTGAAAGGGGGGAGGGGGTTAGAAAATTTTTTTAAAAAGGTGTTTTTTTCCCCAAAAAGAGGGGAAACCCGGAGGAGGGGTTAAAAACGAGGGAGTTTCCACCCCGTGGGGTTTCAGTTTAAATGGGGGGGCCCCGGGAGGGAAGGCCCCCCGGTTTTTTTTCGGCAGGCAGGATTCGAAACTAGGGAGACTTCTGGGTCTCCACCCCTTTTACCTGTGGTAAAATTTGGGGCCAAATATTTCCCCGAAATTAGGGGGGGAAAAAAAATTTGGGAAATCTTTTATGGGTTTTCAAAGTGGGATCGTTCCCCGCAGGGACCGGGGGGTTTCCCAAACCCCTTTTTCCCCCCGGTGGGGGGAAGGGGGGGGAGGAGAAGGGGGTTTCGGTTTTAAAAATTCGGGCAGATGAGAGCCCAACCCCCCTGGAGGAGGGGTGAAGAGCAGGGGAGGGACCCCAACCCTGCCCAAAGGTTGTGGGGAAGCAGCCCCCTCTTTTGAAGTTCCGCGGGGGTGGGAAAAGGGGGGTTGGGCCCCCAATTCAGTTTGCAGGGGATGTTTGCCCCCCTAGGGGGCTCCCGGGGGGGGAGGGGGGGGGATCGTTAAAAAAAAACCTTTTAAGGGAAATTTTAAAATGCCTTTTTGGGGATTTGGGGCTTTTCCCCAAAACCCTGCCGGGTTTGGGTTTAAATTTCCCCGTCTTTTGATGGAGCTGTCCAACCCTTCCGCAGTTTCCATTGCCTACCCCTTTTACCCCGGGGGGAGCACCCCCAAAAACCCGAAAGGCCAGACCTTGGGGGCCCCCGGGCCCCGGGGGGGTTTTCCCCCCAAACCCTTTATTTTCCCCCGACTCGGGGGGCTTGGGCCCCCCAAATTTGCATTTGGGGGGACCCTTTTTTGCCCCCCAGAATTTGCATTTTTGGGTGTTGCGGTGTTTTAGGCCCCTTTTACACGGGAAAATTTTTAAAAGCCCGCCCATGGCCCGGTTGTGCCATTCCTTTTATTTTTTTGGCCCCTCGGGGAATCTGTTTTCCCCTCCGTTTTTTTCCCCTTCTGACCCCCCTGTTGGCAATTTATTGTCCACTCTTCCAAAATGTTTCCCCCCAAAATGTCTTGTGCCACTTTACCCTGCTTTTCTGTGCGGCTCCCTTTCATTTTGCCCCT
>JAODAL010013231.1:0-92131 GCA_025379985.1 Phyllomedusa bahiana
TAAAAAAAAAGTCCGAAAAAAGGGATCTTTTAACCACCTTTTAGTTTCAGGGACATTACAAGATTTCCTTAACCACATTTTCAAGTCTTCGACCTCCCTTGTAAAATTCAGGGGAATTTTTGTACACTTTTTTGTACATGCAATTTTTATATTTAATTCTAGAAAACCTTTTTTAAAATGGGATGAACCCCCACCAATCTTTTTTCTTTTTTTTTAATTGTATTAAGGGTTGTCTCACAGGGGATACTATATTTAAAATATCTTCAAAAAAACATTTTGCAATAATTCCATTAACAGGGTCCTACCTATTCCCAGTTCTGACACACCATCCCCCCTTTGCCACTTTTGACTTTTTGGTGAAGAACAAATTCTTAAAAACCAAAATTTTTAAAAAAGGCCTGTATATAGCTGCATTTTCACACAAAGCCCAAAAAATTCAAAACAGACCCTTGACCATTTTTGAAAATTGGAAAAAAATTTTGTTAAAAAACACATTTTTTAGAATAGACCTGTAGTTTGCTGCATTTCAAAGCACATACCAAAAAATTTTTAAAAATATTTACCAATTAAAAAATTTTTGTGGGGAAAAATGCCACTTAAACCCACATTTCTTTTCCAAAGGCCCATGATTTTAGTTACCCCGGGGCAACATGCCCCCAAAAAAATTTAGATATATTTCTACCACATTAAAAATTGTGGGGGAAAATGCCACTAGAAGCCAATTTTTTTTTTCCAAAGGACCAAAATTAAGCTGTATCTACAGAAACATTACCTCAAAACCTTTGACATGCAAAAAAATTCAAAAGATAAAGGGTAAAGGAATATGGTTTTGTCAAAAAACCCTTGGTGTCTTTTACAGTCTCCACACCGCAAAACCAAAAAAATGATTTTTGGAAGAGAATAAAAATTTGCAGAAGAAAAAATCTTTTTAAAAAACATTTTTAAAGAGGACCATTTCTTTTGGAAGAGGAATGTGAATAGACTGGCAACTAAATTCGGTGACCTCGGCAATTGAGGCCACAACATCATCAGAGATCCATTGCCTGATTCATCATGAGAAAGTCAAACGATCCACATTATCTGTGGAAAGCCGGATGCGTTTGTCTGTAATGACTCCTCCATCTTGTGCTGAAGGTCCACTCATATATAACGCTGGCTGCTGGGCAGGACAACACCGTCTATGGCGTGGCGAGCGAGCTCTACGTCCATTCATCCATTTGTGGATACCCAGAAAGTCAATTGGTCCGAAACACATCCAAAAACATCGGTGTTGAGACGCAGATAGTCATGCACCATGATCTTAAAGCTAGTCACTGTGTGTTGTAATGTTGTACCCTGCAATTACATGCTTGGAGAGGTGGTAAATTAAAGATTGCCAGAGGATCACCCATTTCCTGCTGTTCATTTTGAGTGGCCTTATGCGAGGATCATCTTGGAGTAAATGGAGCATCCAAGCACTCAAGTGAGAGATGATCCTTGATTTCCCCAAGCCTCTGGGTCGAGGGGCACAAGCTAACTGATCTTCCTCATCTTCCTCCTCGGCCTCAAATTCGCTCCAACCTCCTTTCCAAAGGCAGGCGTCGGTAACGTCTGGTGTCCATGAAAACCTCCTTCCTGCCTCCGCTCCTCCGGGCACAGACTTCACCCACAGCCCACGACTTGACCTCAGATGAGGCCACCCTGAGAGCTGATGCTCCGCCTTGCACTACGCCCTGGACCCCGAACCCCTGCCTAATTAAGACCAGATAAAATTTGTGAAACTGACGTCGGGCCTTGTGGATTCGACTGAGAGAAAGGCTCCGTATCCGCACTGTGTCTCGTCCTCCTCCTCCTCGCTGGTGGGACCTGATGTTCAGAGTGTCCAACGATCGTTCCAGAACTAAGCTCACCCAATGCACAATGCTGACAAGGGCATTGTCCGTACTGAAACCTTTGGTGGCTTCTTCAAACCTGGCAAGGATGGTGCAAGAGCTTCTTTCATTCTGCCTCCACTCTCTGTTGGCTCAACACCCCGGAGGACCGCACCGCTGCTTGTCAGGCCATGTGTTCACTTCGATGCGTAATGGCATTCGCTGCTGTGCCACAACGGCTGAGCATGTGGAGGGTGGAATTCCAGCGTGTTGCCACGTCAACAATGAGACGGTTGACGGGAGGCAGAATCAAGACGCTGCAACCAGCCAGGCTGGACAAAGCATGGGTGTGAACGGCGGAAGTGCGAACTCAGACCCTCGTAGCCTTTCCTCAGCAGCAGTCCAACCCGGTTAGCTCTTTTAGAATTTCTGGACGACAAGTTCAGGACATGTGCCATGCAAGGATTTGGCTCCAGCCTACCGATCCCCCTTTTTTTTTTATAAGGGCGGGCCAGCAGATTTTCACCGTTAATCCGCACACCACCTTGCCTGGCAAAATGTTTCTTGTCACCCACCAGCACTCGGTCTCAATGTGGATAGGCCGTCCACAGCCCTGACCTGTGTGTGGACGGTCTCCAAGACAGATTTAATTCAACACGGCCTGGTTTCTCTGGGCACCGTGATGCCACCAGAGGACCTGGGGGAAAGAACCCTGCACCATCCCTGCGGTTTTTTAAGACGTGCGCCGAGCCTGAGAGCCACCGTCACCACCAGAGACATCCCACCCAGCTCACCCAGGGAGCTGTCACAGAGATATAGCGGCCCTTGGCCGTGCTAACAATCCCTTTAGTTCGTTGGTCAGAAGGACTTTTCCGGACACAGAGTTGTACACAACGCGCTTGAAAAATAAATGTATGACACTGGCAGGCGGCAGGGCAAGGGACGTCTTATTCTTGAAAAGAAATGCCTTATCGGCATCTGGTATTGAGGGCCGGCAAGGGCCATGACGTGGCGGTACCCATCTGAGTCCCCATACGTAAATGCCAACATTTCCAAGGCCTAAAAGCCAGACAATGCCGACATTCAGGCTTTTGGCTTTGGGATGGTAATGTGGTTAAAGTTTTTTTCTTCTGCTCCCAAACCTGGAAGACAGAAGCTGCTGCTAGACTGCCGCTTAACGGCGATGCAAGGACATCAAACTGGTGGAAGTTAGAATGGGTAGGATGGGTCTCTGGTGGTGCGGTGGTACTCGGGCGTGGTGGAGGCTGAAGCGGAGGCTGGATCCCCTTGATCATAACCCTGAGAACATGGACAGCTGAGGAACACTTGTGGTGCGGAGTAGGAGGAGTCGGAGACGAGAGGGTGGTTGGACAGTGGTTGGAAGCCCGTCATCGGTGGTGGCCTTTTTTTGGCCAAGTGTTGCCTCCATTTCAACTCTTGCATTCGCTGCATGTGACTAGACCATGTTGGTTGGTTAAACACCTAAGATTCTTGCCTCTACTGATGCGTTTTAACGGCAAAGGCGGTAATATGAAACATCGTGGGTGAATCAGAGGCTGTGCTCGAAAAAGGCCCAGGCTTGATAGTCCTGGACGCTTTTCGACGGCGAAAATCGAGGGAGCGGTGTTCCACTGGGATCGTGGCTGGCGGAATCATCTCAGCCGGACTTCTGCGTCCGCTCGCTCCCTTTTTGAGGCGGGACCCGTACTGACGACTACCCCATCGTATTCCTCCTCGTCCAGTGGATGAAGCGCTCGCAAGCAAATTCAGGTGAAAAGACCACGTTGGAATCTGCAATGTCGTCATCATCATCATCAACACAGGTGTCTTGGTTCGTCCTGACATTCTGCATCCAGGAGCTGCGGGCTACAAGCAAGAGCACTGCAAGGCGTGCCCGACCGCCCGAATTTTGCGATTGACCTGCTTCCTTCTCCTCCTCTGATGGCACAGTAACGGGGCATTTATCAATACCAAGCGTCTGGCTTATAATCTTATTATACCGTGGTCACCCAGATCGCCCGGTTCAGGGATTCTTTCCAGAAACCTTATATCAGTTCATGAACAATATTTATCATCAAGCGTGCAGGATATTTTCCATTAGCAAACTTAACTTCATATAAATAGGATGAAAAAAACACAAGATCACAAAGAAATTTTAGAAACCAGTGCCGTATCAGTTGCACATAGCAAACGACCAATAATTTCTTTTCTTGAAGTCCCCAATCATTCCTTTGTGGACTTCTGACAGAGCGGATAGTCCGCTGTAGTACGTGCTGCGTCGTTTCGGAAGACAATCTTCCTTTTCAAGCATGCTTGAACTTCAAGAAAAGAAAATATTGGACTAAAGCCACTGTGCAACTGAAACTGCACCAGTTTTAAAATTTCTTGTTGTCTTGTGTTTTTCACCTATTTATATGAAGTAAAGTTTGCTCATGGAAATATCCTGCATGCCTTGATGATAATTATTGTTCATGAATCAGTAACTGGGCGTCAGAGCAGACAAAATCATCCTCTTTGGCCTCTTGGTCTTTGGAAATGCCTTCTGACCCCAACCGCATTGTCATCAAAGAGGTGTTCAGAAAAAGGGTTATCACAGTGGTGGGTACACGAGTTGAATTTAGCTGCCATTTGTTCATTTTGGACGGATGCTGATTATGCTGATGACAACATTTGTGGCCGTGACTGGGAGGCCGAGAGGTAAGACTGCTGGATGCAGGATGATTAACCACTGAAGAACAGATTTCGACGCGTTCGTTTACTGAGATTCATCAGGCCCTGATCCAGCGATGACAGGCCTGACGTCCTGAAACCGACTTCCCGGCATCTTTTTGCGCCAGCACTAAAAGGACACCTTCTCTCGTACCTCTACCCCATGCCTACACCCCCTTTTGCTCACTTACCCCTCATTTTGCCCCATGTTTAGAAAGATAAAATTTAAGAAGGTATGGAAGAGTTTGGAACGCCCTTTTATTAAAAACGGCAAATCACAGCTATTCTTAAATCCCTTTTTTTTTCCAAACACCCAACGGGATTAGAAACTGAAATTTTTCTAGAAAAATACCGGGAAAATGCGGTCTGGGGGAAGAACCAAAAAAAAAACAACAGTTTTTCTTCCTTCGCCCGGGGATTTACACGCCCAGTAGGACTAAAAATTTTATATTTTTTTAAAACAAGGCGCCAAACTGAGTTTCAACGACGCAAAAAAACTATTCAAAAGTTACACGGATAGAAATTGCTTTTTTCGCAGCAATGACAAACGAAACATTGCTAAAAATTCAGAATTGTCGACACGGGGCTATTTGAAAAAAACTAGGGCCGCACCACGTGCAATACAGCTTTAAAAGTATACGGATAACAAACGTGGTTTTTGCACCATAAATCCCGCGGTGACTAAAAAATTTTGTATTAAATTTTTAAATTTAAAATTTAAATACAAGGTGGCCTGGAAAAAAACGGGCAGCACCAAAGTAAAAAAAACACCTATTTGAAATTATACGGAAATAAAACTGGTTTTTGCACCTAAAAATACACCTCGGTGAAGAAAATTTTTTAGCCTATTTATAAAAGGGGGTCTTTGAACAAAGCTGGCTGCGCCAAAGTGAAAAACACGAAATAAATTGGTATGAAAAATGGTTTTGCCCTATAAAAAACACCGTGACTTGAAAATTTTCTGTACCTTTGAAAACAAAGGGGGTCTTGCCCAAAACTGGCTCCCCAAAAGGCAAGAAAACCTAATTAAATTGTGTACATAATAAAACGGGGTTTTTTGCCCCTATAAAACACCTCGTGACAGAAAATTTTAAATTTATTTATACAAAGGGGTTTTGAAAAAAAAAAAAGCGGGGCTGGCCAAAGTGAAAAACACTTTTTAAAAATGGACTTTTATAATGGGGGGTTTTTGCACCAAAATAACCCGGTGACTAAAAATTTTCGATCCTATTTAAAAACAAAGGGTCTTTGAACAAAACTGGCGCCCCAAAGTGAAAAAAAAACTAATTAAATCGTGACGATAATAAAAGTTGAGTTTTCACCTATCAAATACACCCTGCAGTTACAAAAAGTTGAAACCTAAAAAAATACAGGCTGCCAAAAAAAAAGCTAAATTTTAGCAAAAACTGGCCAAAACTGTTCTTTTCAATACAGGGTCAAAGCAAGTCTGGGCCAAATATCCACCTCCTTTCAAAGCCGCCGCCTTCGCCTGTGTTCGCCCGCATTCCCCCTCCCCCCGCACCTCCCCGCGGCTGTACAGCGCTAATCCTTTAAAACACTCAGCCAAAATAACTAATAACTGAAACTCTAAACTACCCGTTCTATTGTCCACACTAAAAGCATATTTGTCTGTGGAACAAATAGAACTGTTTTGTGGCATTGAAAGAGAACCAGTACATCCTGCTATTTGAGACACTGACACCACGAGGCGAACAGAAGGGCTTTTTAAATTAAAAAAAAAAGGGCTGGGTTTTTTCCAGCCAACACAACCAACACATCACATCATACGTCGCACCCCAGCTCACCCTATCATTCTCTAAGCTGATTGCTGGCCGCCAAAATGACGGAAACGCCGAAATGGCCATATAATAGATAAAAGCAAATTTTTAAACCAAATTTTCGGAAAACGAAAAAAACCCATCAACAAAAAAACCGCCCCATTTCAACTTTGTCGATAATAATCGCTCAACACTAGGGATGGAGGTTCAAAACGTGGTGGTTCCAGTGCATTTGCTTCTTTTTCCCCCAATAATCTCTGCCTTGTTCTTTTATGTATATAGTTGAATGCTATGCTTACTTTTGAATTTATTTAGATGATTGGTTTTAAATAGTATCTCAATTAATTGTATTTCAACAATACAAAATGTATTGTGTCCATTTTCCATTGAAATATTTTCGGTTTTAATTGGCATTATTAAAAGTCATATTTTAGGATTTAATCTAGGACCCTTCTTAATTTTTCACTACTATTTCAACAATGTATAAGTCCTTAAAAAAAATGTATACATAATTGACCAAAGTTGTTTTTAACAGTTAAATTTTACCAAAATTTTCCACTAACACAAACTGAGATATTATCAAGAACAAAGACACAGGCTGATAGGGTGCTAAGATGTGTATTACTTGTAAACTCAATGGCTTCAGTACTCACCAGAATCCGTGATGACAGTCACTGACATAAATAGGGTATATTCCAACATGTCCTTTTCACTTTTGAAGCTCTTTACAAGTTCTTCTCTCTTCAATTCCGCAAGTCCTTCTCCATCCTTGATCTAATCAACAGAAATTGGTCATCCCGGAAAAGTAGTTATTAATTGATGGAAGAGGCAAAAATGAGAAACCAAATCCAAACAAAATATTTAAAAAAAATCTCAAAAGAGATTGAAAATATTTTTAAAGGGACACCCCCATCAGAAAGGAATATTTTTTGTGAAAACAAATATTCCTGAAAAACTTTTTTTTAATCATTATTGACAATATTTTTTTGTTTTTAATTTCAGCTGTCATATGTGATTAAAAATTAATAAAAATTTGCCTTTTCAAGCTCGTGAGAAACTTTTGTTTTGGGGAGGGAACTAAACTCACTTTAACCCAGCGCTACTTATCCCATAGTCCCATACAAATATTGTTGGGAAGACATTTTGACTTTCCTTTTTTAATTTTTTTTCCCTTTTACTTTAGTTAAATTTTAAAAGAAAGGTTTTCTGTTATTCACTTTGCCTTCCAAGGAATTTATGAGCTGATCACACACTGTGAGTCTGCTAAAAAGTAACTTGCATTATGAACTGTTATAACATATACACATACTGACATAAAGCCTTTTTTGTTCTGGTCTGTATAAAAACCCCTTCCTATCTTAAATAAAGTGGAATTGATTCTTGAAACAACATTGTGAGCTCATCATTGCCAATCTATTAGGACCTCCATCTTAATACCAAGAATAGCCTTTTGCACTCACAGAAAACAATGGTTGCTCTATTGTTCTCACCACAGGAATAAACAAGACTATACTGGACCATTAGCAATACATTAAAGGTATGCAGGGTAATTTTTATTGCACTATGAAGGGGACGCTTCTCCACACTTATCAGGTCATTGCCTATAATACTTATACTTCTCAGGCCAAAGCTGATAATAAAACAAAACCATCAAGCAATCCTCTCACTGCTGTGCTATCAGAGCTCACAGAAGGGAAGTCAGGGAGAGTAATATACATAGGAAACCTTTATAAATTATATATAATATATATATATATATATATATATATATATATATATATATAAATATATTATAATATATATAACTATATAATATATTATATATATCATAATATAATATATATAAATATATAAACAACCACCCAAATTAAAAAAAAAAAAGAAGTTCAATATAATTTATTTTGATATGTGAAAAGAGAAATCGGTGATGGTGGTGTCCCTTTAAAGGTAAAGCTGAAGGTTTACTACATTTAAGGCGACATGTATGGACAAGACTGTGTCAGAAGTCTGGCGTATTTTCAGCCCGAAAACTGGCGCAGCCGTGTTCGCTATATTTTTATTCAGGTGCACTCCAATATTAGGTGTATTAGAAAGCGCCCGAGGCACTTTGTTATGTGCCTGAGATCAGGGGGCGGCTGGAGGCATCGCACTACAACCGTATTACTCAACACATTTATAGCTTTAGTACAGCACATCCGGGCGCATTACTGCTGGAACAGGTAGAGCACTTTGGAAGTGGTTTACCTGAGCCAGAAAGCTAGAAAGCGCTAAATCTATGACCCACAGTAGAACAGGTTCATAGATTTAGACACATTCTACACTACTAATGCACACAAAAAAATTGCTGTCTGGGCACCGAAAATCATACATGTCGCCCTTAGTCATTATTTAAAAGAAGGAAACACATTCTTGATGTTATATAGAAATATTATTTTCCTACCGGTTCCCGAAGCAGAGTATTTGCTAGACTGGTCCCACACCATCTTTCTTCACCCCAAATATTACAAACGCCATCCCATTCACAGGCTTCCCATAGAGAAATCTGATATTAGAGAAAACCAGAATTCATTAGCCCCTGTGATTGAAATTGTTTATTCACCAGTCATTGAAAACAATCATACCATAAACTGCAATGTAGCCTCGGTCAATGCACAGTATAGAATAAATAACATCTTCCATACATAGCGTGCAATACAACAAAAAGCTCATGCTACACTAACAATCCTGCATGCATAAAACATGTGTCAATAAATAGAACATTATGGTTCTATTATGAGGAAAAGGAATGGGGAAGAGAGTGGCAGGAGGGTAAGACCCAGAACCGAAGTTTTATTGGGACACAGGCACGCTGAGTGGAGATGGGTGTTAGGGTATGTTCACACGGGTTACGCATACTGTGTGTATCACTATACACTTGCAATATGCCTGTGGCTTCAGAAGTACGTGCTGGCCAGCGCATACTTCTAAAGCATACCCATTGACATTCACTTTCCCCAACAGGTAATCTTAGCTCTCAGGGAGAGCTATGAATTACTGTATTTGTTGGCCGTAATTCGGGGAATATTGCAGTGCAATTATGTCCCAAAATACGCCGTGTGAACATACACTTAATCCTCACCCTCTCCATCGTCCTTCAGACCATCCACAATGTTGTAGTATCTGAGTAAACTATAGCTCAGCCAGCAGCAGTCCAGGACCGACATGCTGTACCTTCTCAACATGAGGCGATTCTAGCCCAGGGGCCTCAACGTCGGCCTTCCAGCTGTTGGGAATCTACAACTCCCATCATGCATTTATATAATCTATATCAGTGGGCATGATGGGAGATGTAGTTTGCTGGAGAGCCGACATTGCAGACCCCTGCTCTAGCCCCTTTGGTACAGATATCACCAAACTTAATTGCTTACAGACATAATTGCCCAGCACCAGCTATTAAATGTAGCGTTCCTCAAGTCAAATCTGAGTCACTGAGCCTTCCAATGTGACTGAGGGCAAAGCCAAACCAAATATTCATCTACATACAGCTACATGGTGCCCCTTTCGAGCTACCCCTGAAGCCTTTCACGCGGCCAACCAACATTCTACCTTTCACTGATAAGAAGGGACATACAACATGAAACAGCTGTCTGCAGATGACTATAAGGTTTGGCTTTATTTCCAGTCTTTTGACGAGGCTCACTGAGGCGGATTTGACTCAAGTAATGCTACATCAATAAGGTGGCATAGAGTCCTAGCTTTTTTCCCTTGAGCTTATTTGAGTTTGCTCGTTGGCAGCACATCCCCTCTTTATGTTGAGAAACGTTCTACAGACAAACAATCATTTCTATGTCTACATAAAAGATGTGATTAGCAATTAAACAAGCTTCTTTGTGGGTTGATCGCTGGGGTACTTATAATAAGCAATGAACATCCAATCATTTGCCCTTGTAAGCGCCCCTTAAGAATTGGTGGTGTTCGCCCCTTAAGGTGGTCATGTCTTTGACAGCTATTCCTCACATCCTACCCATACAACTTTCGTTCCACCTAATGTGCACATGTTCTCAATGCGGAGAAGGAAATTAGCTACTGACAGACCACTGATGTTGGCTTACGCCTCTCAAGAACAATGGGATTGGGGTTAAAATTCTACAAGCCCAATCCTTTCCAATCCTTCATCTGTTGGGAAAGAGTTGGCTCACTCCTAAAATATCATCTGGATGGATTAAGTTAGACCATCAGTGACATTATAGAACTATGCAGTGCACACTGGTCACCAGTTTTTATGCATTAGACTTTCGAAGGTTTATATACAGCATTTAACTCTTTTTTTTTTCCCCCTGATGAACCGTTAATGGGGAAACATGTCAGGATTTGGGTATCGATTAGTTGATATTAGTGTAGGGGTAGCCATCTAGAGTGGGGTCGCCTTTTTCACGGCGGTATCCCTGCTGTATAGGCAGGGCCAGAGAACATTTTTCATGCTTTAATAGCAATGGTCATACTCTACCCTTCGTCACCAAAGCGTTATATATGTATGGTTCTTGGCTTTTGGGAAACAAATATCAGTATAGTATTTGGAACTATAAATCACTCTTTTGAACAGTGACCCTTACAACCTGGATGGAACCATGAGTAAAAAAGCTACAAGATATTTTAAGGAGCTTATAGTTGTTTAAAATAACTCCATTTTTTTTTGCTAACTGTTTGAAGCCTCTATGCTGTCATTGATTGCTGTTATCTATATGATTTGGATCTCGGAGAAGAGACGGGTTGTTTTATTTTAGTATGAAATATTAAAAGTTGCATTTTTTTTATCATGAAAATTTTTATTCTTTTATAAAAAATTATAAAAAACAAAATACAAAACAGTAGAAATCAGGCACTAGCTGATACATAGTAAAATTATACGATGCCAAGTTACTGAAGATCTTAAATTGACATGTTACATAGAAGGCATACTAGCCTATAATTCCGTACAAGTATTATCATAACCTCTATAAAACCAAAACAGACTTAAATAAAACAAAACTGGAGCTAACTGTAAAAAAAGTTACATTTTAACCAGGTTATTTCTCAGTGATGATATCTCCAAAGGTTAAAATTGGGCATCCTATTCGTGTCTGCGATTCGCACTCCTAAAACCATAAGATACCTGGTCCAATCCAAAGTTGGTGGCTGACTTTGCTTTTTAGGGTATGTTCACACGGTGTGTTGGGTCTGTGTAACATACGCTTTTAGATACGTGTTTGGATCCATCGGTTGGTCCCCAAACGGACCCAAACATGTATCTAATAAATAGCGGTGTGATTTACATTGCTGTAAATATGAGACGGCACACTCGAGGTGTTACACACGAGTGAATCTCTGTCTGTCTCACTCTTACTTTCAGATTCCGTTCCATAGAATGTTCATAGTCAATTCGTTGTCTGTAAGAAGAAGCAGGAGCCCTATTATAAACCATAGGGTGCGATCCTGCTGCATCCAACACGCATCCAAATACGCAGCTGCATGTTGAATACGTTTTGGATCCGATCGACGCTACATTTTTCAATGCGATTTTCGGGTCCAACACAGATCCAAGATCGTATCCAAACACGCCGTGTGAACAGTGTATGAAAGTGTATGGGCAATCAGATTCTGTATTGGGATATATGCTATAAGGGAAAATAAAATCCATCTCTAACCTGCAAAAAATGCTTAAAGCGGTTTTGCCACGATGTAATGTTGATGTGGGATCCTCCAAAATAAGTAATCCACTTTTCAAATATATGTGATTACTAATATTGCAGCTGATAGAGCTACAAGGCTCCTTACCTGCCCTTAGTTTACTTAAATGCCTCTATTAGATACGACCTGACAAGAGCTGCTGGCCGGACATGCACATCAGCACACTTCTTTTGTATGAGAGGGAGCTGAAGAAGCTTTCAAGGCACCGCGGTAGAAATAAATGTTTTGTCTTTGTATACAGAATCCACAGCGTGAGATGTAGTGTGATTATCTACTTTAGATCCCTGCTTATCTGATGTACAGGGAACATGAAGGGGGAACTATTCAAGGCACCGCACACTAGGAAAAATATGTCTCTTTCTGTATACATATTCCACACACACACACGCTAATTTATATCGAGTAAGATCCCACAGCTCTTACTCTGATGACAGAGAACATGAAGAAGCAAATTCTCTCTATCACTGCATGTCAGAAAAGGTGTTTGTCTTTTGTATACAGAATACACACACACACATTGTAGTTTGATTATTTGAGTAACATTTCACATGATCCCTTATGCACGGCTCTGTGCACACAGCTGTGTCTCTCTCTCCCGAGAGTCGAGCGCGTCGTGGCTTGATTTTACAATTGCTTGCTTTGATCGTGCAGATACTCTATATTCTCTCTATACCATTGGCAAAGCGCCCCCTTTAATCACACAATTTTCTTTTTTATATCTTTTCTCGGGCCATAAAATGTGATCAAAGCGCACTGATACAGTACTCACTTTGCTTAATATATCCAATAAATTCGAGCGAGAGGAGGGCGACATCAAAATAAAGATATTTCTGCTCCGGAATCAGCTGAATCTCAAATGTGGGAAGGACTATATGGGGGAAAAAAAAGAAATTGTTAAAAAGAAACTTACAGAACTCTGATATTTCCAATATGTGTCATATTACCATACTCTCTTACCATATTCTTTCACCTCGAAGTTAATGGTGTAGTTCTGTAATGGAGAGTCTTCATATTTGGCTGATATGGTCCATACACCCGTACTGTGGAGGCAGATTAATATGGTGTTATATGTGCACTGTGTACACTAGTCACTTATCAGTTTATGGTAACATTTCTGTAAGCGCTATGGGGGTCCCGTATGAACTGGGCTGCGACAGTTTTCTGGTAAAAAAACAGTTGTTGGCTCTGTCCCACATATGTATGAAAGATCGTGAGTAGTGTTGATCGATTTAATCGAGATCGGCAAAAATCATGATCGAGTCGATTTTTAGAAATCATTTCGATTTTTCCATCCGATCGTCGTTTCCCATTAAAGTCAATGCACAATGAAAATGGTGCGTCGATTGCGATTTTGTTTTACCCGATTTTACCGGGAAAAATTGGAAAACCTGTAAAAATCGACCCCATCTCGATTTTTGAAAAATCGATCATCTTTAGTCGTGAGACAAAAACAGGCCTGAGTCCGACATCCTCAACACTTTTGTGTGCGCCAATTGTTAGCGGGTGTGGCGTGCCACAATCAGGGGCGCAGTTATAGGGGATGCAGCGGTAGCAGTCGCTACCGGCACTGCAGCCTAAGGGAGCCCAAAAGCCCTTCTGCCACATAAGGAGACAAAAGTATTGTAACTGGCACATAGTAGCTGGGGGCCCATTTAACTTTTTGCACTAGGGTCCAAGAGCTTGAAGTTGCGCCTCCGGCCACCCTCGTACGATTAGACACATTTTTGAATGTGGCTCGACAGAATGTGCTCTAGTCCATGCCAATTTCAAAGTGGCGAGGCTGAGACAAAATCTGGCGCAGACACTTTTAGAGACACTTTTTTGGCACATAAAGGAGTCTCACTACAGGACGCATTCGTTAAGTGCCGCGAGAACGCATTCGACATGTTGATCAAATGCTCACTAACGAATGTACTACTGTCCTAGTCTGGGGGGGACAGTTTTTCAATGCATGTGCCCCTGTAAGGGTACTTTATGGCTTGAGGTCTTGGATAACGTTTTTTGCAATACATAAAACATATTGCGTCAAACTCATCCAAAAACATACCACAGAGTGCAGTACATATCTGGCTATGCAAAAACATATCCCTATAGTTTCTATATAGTAATTATTGCTACTTATGCAGCTGTTTTAATATACTGTCATTAGATGTTGGGGGCCCCATCTCATTTTGCTTTGGAGCCCTATATATTCTAGTTATGCCTCTGTTTGTACTGTTAAGTTTTATCACTATAGATCAATCTTTAGATAGGTACTATATTGCGTTATTAATATAATCACTATGGGCGACATGCAGGAAGCCTGGCAGCGACACGCCAGTTATAAATTGCTGTAGAGGAGTGTAGAAGGTGCCAGTGTGTGTCAAAGGATCTCACAGCACCTTAAACACTTTATTAAGTATCCCGAACCACGGCAAAATTTGTCTCAGCCCTGCTACTTTGAAATTGGTATGGATTTGTACAACAGTTGCACATTAAACTTTGGTGCTTTCGTATGTTTCATGGCAAACTTTGACGCAAAAGTACAATTCTAGTGCGACACGCCCCCCGCAAACCTGACGCCTTCAGAAGTGTTGTGACTGGTGCAGAATGCGTCAAGTTTGGGCACACGACTGTTCATGCATCTATTGAACAGGGCTACAAAGTACAGCACAAAACTGGTGCAGCCCCGTTCATACTTGTTGCTTTATCTATCTATCTATCTATCTATCTATCTATCTATCTATCTATCTATCTATCCAACCATCTATCTATCAATTATCTATCTATCTCATTCTAATCCTCATACTATCCATCCATATCTAGATCTATCTATCTATCTATCTATCTATCTCCTATCTATCTATCTATCCATCCATCTATCTATCTAATATCTATCTATCTCATATCTATCCATCTATCTATCTCATATCTATCTATCTATCTATCTCATATCTATCTATCTATCTATCTATCTCATATCTATCTATCTATCTATCTATCTATCTATCTATATATCTAATATCTATCTATTTAATATCTATCTATCTCATATCTATCCATCTATCTATCCATCTCATATCTATCTATCTATCTATCCTATCTATTCTATCATCTATCGTCATATCTATCATATCTATCTATCTCATATCTACTATCTATCTATCATCTATCTATCTATCCATCTCATATCTATCTAATATCTACCTATCTCATATCTATATATCTATCCCTCCATCTATCTATCTATCTCATATCTATCTATCTCATATCTATCCATCTATCTATCTATCCATCTCATATCTATCTATCTATCTATCTATCTATCTATCTATCTATCTCATATCTATCTATCTATCCATCCATCTATCTAATATCTATATATCTCATATCTATCTATCTCATATCTATCTAGCCATCTATCTATCTCATATCTATCTATCTCATATCTATCTATCTATCTATCTATCTATCTATCTATCCAACCATCTATCTATCTAATATCTATCTCATATCTATCCATCTATCTATCCATCTCATATCTATCTATCTATCTATCTATCTATCTATCTATCTATCTATCTATCTAATATCTATCTATCTCATATCTATCCATCTATCTATCTCATATCTATCTATCTATCTATCTATCTATCTATCTCATATCTATCTATCTATCTATCTATCTATCTCATATCTATCTATCTATCTATCTATCTCATATCTATATATCTATCCATCCATCTATCTATCTAATATCTATCTATCTCATATCTATCCATCTATCTATCCATCTCATATCTATCTATCTATCTATCTATCTATCTATCTATCTCATATCTATCTATCTATCTATCTATCTATCTATCTATCTATCTATCTATCTATCCTCATATTATCTATCTATCTACTATCTATCTATCTACTATCTCATGATCTTATATCCTATCCCTCCATCTATCTATCTAATATCTATCTATCTCATATCTATCCATCTATCTATCTATCCATCTCATATCTATCTATCTATCTATCCATCTATCTATCTATCTATCTATCTATCTATCCAACCATCTATCTATCTAATATCTATCTATCTCATATCTATCCATCTATCTATCCATCTCATATCTATCTATCTATCTATCTATCTATCTATCCATCCATCTATCTATCTAATATCTATCTATCTCATATCTATCCATCTATCTATCTCATATCTATCTATCTATCTATCTATCTATCTATCTCATATCTATCTATCTATCTATCTATCTCATATCTATCTATCTATCTATCTATCTATCTATCTATCTATCTATCTCATATCTATATATCTATCCATCCATCTATCTATCTAATATCTATCTATCTCATATCTATCCATCTATCTATCCATCTCATATCTATCTATCTATCTATCTATCTATCTCATATCTATCTATCTATCTATCTATCTATCTATCTATCTATCTATCTCAACTATCTATCTATCTAATCTAATCTATCTACCTATCTCATATTCTATTATATCTATCCGCTCCATCTATCTATCTAATATCTATCTAGTCCTTCATATCATCCATCAGCTATCTATCCATCCAACTCATATCTATCTATGTACTCTATCTTCTATCTATCTATCTATCTATCTCATATCTATCTATCTATCTATCCATCCATCTATCTAATATCTATATATCTCATATCTATCTATCTCATATCTATCTAGCCATCTATCTATCTCATATCTATCTAATATCTATCTATCTCATATCCATCTATCTATCTATCTATCTATCTATCTATCTATCTATCTATCTATCTATCCAACCATCTATCTATCTAATATCTATCTATCTCATATCTATCCATCTCATATCTATCTATCTATCTATCTATCTATCCATCCATCTATCTATCTAATATCTATCTATCTCATATCTATCCATCTATCTATCTCATATCTATCTATCTATCTATCTATCTATCTATCTATCTATCTATCTATCACATATCTATTCTATCTATCTATCTATCTATCCATCCATCTCATATCTATCTATCTATCTATCCATCTATCTATCTATCTATCTATCTATCTATCTATCTATCTATCTATCTATCTCATATCTATCTATCCATCCATCTATCTAATATCTATATATCTCATATCTATCTATCTCATATCTATCTAGCCATCTATCTATCTCATATCTATCTAATATCTATCTATCTCATATCCATCTATCTATCTATCTATCTATCTATCTATCTATCTATCTTCATATCGATCTATCCCTCCCATCCTATCTAATATCTTATATCTCATATCTATCTACTCATATCTATCTAGCCATCTAATCTATCTCATATCTATCTAATACTATCTATCCTAATATCCACTACTATCTATCTATCTATCTATCATCTATTCTACTATCTATCTATCCAACCATCTATCTATCTAATATCTATCTATCTCATATCTATCCATCTCATATCTATCTATCTATCTATCTAATCCATCCATCTATCTATCTAATATCTATCTATCTCATATCTATCCATCTATCTATCTCATATCATAATCTATCTATCTATCTAATCTAGCTACTATCCAACCAACCAGCTATCTATTCTAATATCTATCCTCCAATCTATCCATCTCTATCTATCTATCTCATATCCATCTATCTATCTATCTATCTATCTATCTATCTATCTATCTATCTATCCAACCATCTATCTATCTAATATCTATCTATCTCATATCTATCCATCTATCTATCCATCTATCTATCTAATATCTATCTATCTCATATCTATCTAGCCTATCTATCTAATCTGGTAGCATATCTAGTCTATCTATCATCTATCCATCTATCTATCTAATAATACATATCTATCCATCCATCTATCTATCTAATATCTATCTATCTCATATCTATCCATCTATCTATCCATCTCATATCTATCTATCTATCTATCTATCTATCTATCTATCTATCTATCTATCTATCTCATATCTATCTATCTATCTATCTATCTCATATCTATCTATCTATCTATCTATCTATCTATCTACCTATCTCATATCTATATATCTATCCCTCCATCTATCTATCTAATATCTATCTATCTCATATCTATCCATCTATCTATCTATCCATCTCATATCTATCTATCTATCTATCTATCTATCTATCTATCTATCTATCTATCTATCCAACCATCTATCTATCTAATATCTTGAAAATCCTATCTCAATCTAACCATCTATCTAATCCATGCTCATATCTATCTATCTATCTATCTATCTATCTATCCATCCATCTATCTATCTAATCTAATATTTCTTTCTCATATCATCCCATACTATCTATCTCATATCTATCACTATCTATCTATCTTCTCATCTCTATCTATCTATCTTATCTCATATCAACTATCTATCTATCTATCTATCTATCTATCCATCTATCTAATAATACATATCTATCCATCCATCTATCTATCTAATAATACATATCTATCTCTATAATACATATCTATCCATCCATCTATCCATCTATCTATCTATCTAATCTATCTATCTATCTATCTACTCTCAATCTATCTAATCTATCTATTCTATCTATCTATCTATATCTCTAAACTATCTCAATATCTATCTATCTATCTATCTATCTAGTCTACTACCTAACTCATATCTATTATTCTATCCCCCCCATCTATCTTCTAATTATCTAATCTATCCATATCTATCCATCTATCTATCTATCCATCCATCTAATATCTAGTCATCTATCTATCTATCTATCTATCTCATACTATACTATCATCACAATCCATCCATCTATCTAATATCTATATATCTCATATCTATCTATCTCATATCTATCTAGCCATCTATCTATCTCATATCTATCTAATATCTATCTATCTCATATCCATCTATCTATCTATCTATCTATCTATCCAACCAACCATCTATCTATCTAATATCTATCTATCTCATATCTATCCATCTCATATCTATCTATCTATCTATCTCATATCCATCTATCTATCTCATATCCATCCATCTAACTATCTATATCTATCTATCTCATATGCTAATCCATCTATCTACCATATCTATCAATCTATCTATCTATCTATCAATCTATATATCTATCTATCTCATATCTATCTATCTATCAATCTTATCTATCTCATATCTATCTATCGATCTATCATATCTCTTACTATATTCTATCATCATCTATCTATCTAATCTCTATCTATCTCATATTCTATCCATCTCTCTATCCATCTCATATCTATCTATCTATCTATCTATCTCATATCTATCTATCTATCTATCAATCTATCTATCTCAAATCTATCTATCTAGTCTATCTTAATCTATCTATGCATCTACTACCATATCTATATATCTATCCCTCCATCTATCTATCTATTTTATATCTATCTATCTCATATCTATCTATCTATCTATCTATCCATCTCATATCTATCTATCTATCTATCTATCTATCTATCTCATATCTATCTATCTATCTATCCATCCATCTATCTAATATCTATATATCTCATATCTATCTATCTCATATCTATCTAGCCATCTATCTATCTCATATCTATCTAATATCTATCTATCTCATATCCATCTATCTATCTATATATCTATATATCTATATCCATTATCCATATCTATCTATCTATCTATCTATCTATCTATCTATCTATCTATCTATCTATCTATCTATCTATCTATCTATCTATCTATCGAAGAAAGGCTTTGATAGCCGAAACGTTGCCATTGGACATGTTGGAATAAAGTTGAATTCACCTTTTTCAATTAAGGAGTGCTGCGATTTTTTTCTTGGATATTTGATGGGACTGGTGACTCTGGTCATATAGTCGCTGGCACCTATTTTTTTAACTTTTCATAGGAGTGCTGCCTTTATTACTATTTTTATCTATCTATTTATCTATCTATCTCTCTCATATCTATTTATCTATCTATCTATCTATCTATCTATCTATCTATCTATCTATCTACTCTATCAATCTAGTCTATCTAACTACTATCAATCTAGTCTATCCCAATGAAGGCTTGCATGTATGTGCCTAAGCCTGAACCTCCATGACCAGCCAGAATGAGGCGCTAATGCTCTTCCGCAGAATAGACAACAAGCACTACGCAGGGCCGCCAGTAACTGACATATAACCAGTTATACTTGGATTGTTATGGCTCCTGGAAACTGTCCTTGTAATTTCCTTGGTTAATTAAGCTGGTAAATGCTGCATCATTTTGCACAGAGTAAAGCGGAACTTTGCAGCAAAGCTTAATTTGACAATTCACGCGTCATGACCCTGTGGGACACACAGTTCTCTCTTATTTTTAATGCTTTTCAATAGCTTCATTGTCTTCTATGAGCAAGTAACACAATGAAGTCAGATATCACTGCCAAATAAACCTTGCTATATCTGTACATGCCAATATCTAGGTTTTCCATACATGACAGCTCCCCTCCCCGGTAGTCCCCATTAAGTCTTGCCCACCGTACAGTGGAATCGGGGGGGGGGAGGGTGTAGTTATAGAATGAACCATAAAATATTAAATTGGCCAAAAAAAAACAATATTTGAGTATAAAATGTAACCTTCACCTGACGAGTTCTGGTAACTTATGGGACAAGGAGATGATACCGGATTCTCCTTCAGTTTTCACTGTGTCTCTTTTCACAATGATATTTTCCGGTGTCTGTAGGGAGGAAAGAGACTGAAGATGAAGTATCTGGTGTAACGGGGGCAGAGTGTTAGCATCTGGGAGCATCTAGCTGGCGCTTGCTGTTAGAAGTATGCGCTGGTCAGTGTGTACTTCTAAAAGTGCTCCGGCCTTGCTCTCAATTACCCTCCCTTTCCCTGGTGTGTAAGCGCATTACGCCCCGAAAATACGCTGTGTGAACAACCCCTTATTTTTACAACAGTATTATGTAGAAATGGTGACAGTACTGTATTAATAATACTATGATTTTAGCACCCGTGTTATTTAATACTTATAATCACATTTCTGTGGTAGAACTGTGTAGTCATTTTGTAGTATTATTATAGGACACAATATGGCAGCATTATTTGGAGAATACGCTGAATTTGCCTTCAACATAGAGGCCGATGGGAATTATTTCTCTCTTTTTCTCTTTATAATACAGAATCCACAGTACATGTATTGTAATGCGCATGGTGCGTTAAGGTTTTCTATTACAGTGATCCCTCAAGATACGATATTTCCAACATACAACGATCCTGCGGCATTGTATTTTGAGTTTGGTTTAAAGATAAAATACCCTAGACACTGATACAACCAATTATCATGAACATTTTACCTCTAAAATCCCTGTTTTAGTGAAGTACATGCAGTGATTGGCAGTCAAGTAGCCCCTCTCTACAGTACAGTGCAGTACTACGTGTCCTGCACTGCTCTTACATGTATCTAACTAGTGAGGTGCATGCAGTGGATTGGAGGTCTATAGCGCCTCTCTACAGTTACAGTGCGGTACTACATGGCCTATCTACTGCTCTTACATTTATTAGTTGAGGTGCATGCAGTGATTGCGTCATAGTACCACCTCTCTAACATACAGGTGGCGGTACTACATGTCCTGTACTGCTCTTACATGTATTAGTGAGGTGCATGCAGTGAATTGGCGTTCTATATTACACCTCTCTACAGTACATTGCCGAAGTAACTACAAGTCCTGTACTGCTTCTTACTGTATTGGTGGAGTTGCATGCAGTGATTAGGTGGTCTATAGTGCCTCTCTACACGTACAGTGCGGCACTACATGTCCTGTACTGCTCTACAAGAGTTTAGTGACGTGCATGCAGTGATTGGCGGTCTAGTAACTCCTCCCTACAGTACAGTGCGGTGCTACATGTCCTGTACTGCTCTTACATGTGTCAGGATGAGCGGCTCCTTTGTGCATCAGATGAGGGCTCTATTTGTTTTTTTTGGTACATTGTGTATAAAGTCCGTGACGCAAAAACGCTCCTGTTCTCAACATAGAAAGTAATTTCCAGCTTACAGCAGCTCTTTCTGGCTTTCATATGTAAGGTCATGCGTTATCTGTATTAAGTATTTATGTTATTTTCTGTAATCTTCATTTTGCACTATGTTGGTGACATTTTGGGGCCTCAAAACCAATTACCAGTTTTCTATAGCATCATGGTTTCAACATATAACGGTCTTCCCGGAACCGATTAATATTGTATGTTGAGGAACCACTGTTTCTATGTTATAGTATTAGTTTTATGGCCTTCTACTCCTCCATTCAAGAAAAACAAATTAAAAATCAGACTATTTCAATGCAGTGTTAATCTTGTTCAAAATAAAATTTTAGTTCAGGATATTTTTGGCAATTTACAATGTTTTAATGCTCTGCTTGGTATTCTTGGTTTTTCTTTAGCTTTCATTTCATTGGCAAAACTTGTGCTCACAAATGTATGGTAAGATGTACAACAATGGTCCTACCAGAAACTCAATGATCACAGCTTTATTCGTGGGAGACATCTTGTAGTTCATGGAGTAGATACGGTAGAGAACTGTGTAAAGAAGACAGAGAAGGTAAGTTAGACAACTGGTCCAGGTGGACCCTTGAGTACACCAGTAGATGAAGACTTTATGTTTGATAAGGGCTGATTGCTTGTTATAGAGTATACGGACTCCTCAAAGATCCACAGCCTCCACAATAAGTCGTACAGGGACCTGAACATCAAGTGCATTGCCATAACCCAATCTATCCCTGGTCATACCTGTAGACCCCGGGGTGTAGATGGTCTTGTCCGTTTGAATGAAGACATATCCACTTTGATAGCCAATCAGGACAACTTTTTCCATATTGCACACGGGAGACTTCACATTGACATAGACATATTGCTTGGTTTTTGGGTCCTTAGCTAGGTCTTTAGATGGAATCTAACAATAGAAAGAATAAAGCTTATCACAAATGCTTCATGAAGGGTTAGATCAAGGACTGATCGATACATGCGCGATGTATTTGTGCCGGTTGTGCCATGTCGTGAATTTACCGTGACTGTAGCTGTGCCCAGAAATTTGTTGTCATTGTTCAGGGAGACCTTTTGCTTTGCTAAGCTTAACCGTTTCTGGGGAAAGTCTTGAATCTCAACTTCGGCCTCGAAAACTTTGTTGTGTCCGTCTATGACGATGGTTTCTTCACTCTCCAGTCGTAGCACGTTGGGTGTAATAAGAGTACATCTGTCACAGAAACACAAAGAGAAACATCAGCCAACTCATTAGAACAATCAAGAGGATTATATTACGGCCTAGGAGACAACTTATGGGGAGCAACCTGTCAAATGTTTTATTTTTTTTTTTGCAGGTTAATAATACTAATATTATTAATTTCATACATCGCATAAACATTGGAACATAACCAGACAGGACATACATGATGATACTTATTTAGAACTCCTTTACTGTGGTGCCATATAGTGCCTACTCTATAGAGCCGTACATTAAGTATATAACAGTGCCAGACATTCCTATGTAGTTCTATAATGATTATGGTATAGAGTTCCCACATAATACCATAGTAGACATCATGATCTAAGTCTCTACAATTTTGGGGGGACCAAAAGACTATTGCCCCCCGTATGTACCCATGCTATACCCTGCCTCCAAAGATAATAAAAATTAAAGCAGTTGCCCAGCAAACACATTGATGGCATCTTGGACCTGCACCTATTCTGAGACAAGTTCCAGTAATTCTCTATTATGAATGGAGAGGTGGTCAGAGACCCTACTTAAATGAAAGGGAGCATTCTGATCACTATTCGGTTAAACAGAGACTTTGAGGCTTGATGTTTTGAAGAAAGGCGTGGACTTCAGAGGTGGGACCCGCACCTATCCTCTCAATATGCCATCAATGGGCCTTATGTATGAAAACTGTCTAACAGAAAAACTGTCTTGTTGCCCATAGCAACCGATCAGAGCTCATAGCGACCAGAGTCCATAGCAACTAAACAGAGCCCATAGTGACCAATCAGAGTCAATAGCAACTAATCATGACCCATAGCAACCAATCAGAGCTCATAGTAACCAATCAGAGCCCATAGTGACCAGAGTCCATAGCAACTAAACAGAGCCCATAGCAACCAGAGTCTATAGCAACTAATCATAACCCATAGCAACCAATCAGAGCTCATAGCAAACAATCAGAGCTCTTAGCAACTAATCAGAACCCAAAGCACGCAATCAGAGCTCATTGCAACCAATCAGAACCCAGAGCAGCCAATCAGCGCTCATAGCAACCAATCAGAGCTCTTAGCAACTAATCAGAACCCATAGCACCCAATCAGAGCTCATAGCAACCAATCGGAGCTCATAGCAACCAATCAGAGCTCAGCCACACAGTGGCATTCTTAGAGTGCCCAATAAAACAGTACTAGCAATACAGCTCCCACCATAACTGTGCAAGCCATAAGATGTCCACCATAAAAGTGCCATACAGTGCCCACCATAACAGTGCCAGCCATAGAGAGCACACCATAACAGTGCCAGCCATACAGTGCCCATCATAACAGTGCCACTCCTTTAGTGCCTACCATTACACTGTGCCAGCAATACAGAGCCCTCCATAACAGTGCCATTCAAACAATGCCCACCATAAGCCCCTAACATAAAAATGCAACTGTAGAAATATTTATTACTCAGTACCAGACAAGCAAAGGGGATGTCTTTTCCCTTGTTTTGGACAACGAAACACGGGGACATAAACCTAGGTGGGAATTGTGACCCCTTTATGTTGTCTTAATATTTTTAAACCCTTTTTTAAAATTTTGTTTGTTTTTTTTATTTGAACATTGAAAGTGCCTCTACATTCTGCCATTTTTAGGCAGCCTTATAAAGCGAAAAAGATCATGAAGGAGTCCAGTGTCCTACATTACAAATCTCATAAAAGCTATGGTGACATGAGGGATCAATGCTGAGCCACATCAAATCTGATAATTGACGTAATGAGGACCAACAGACCAGGACAATTTTATCAAAAATTAAAAGGTCTGTTAAGTAAATTGTTTTTATGTCATTGGGGCCAATATGGTCTAAAATAGAAAATAAATAAATATTAACCTACTGTAGCTGTCCCCCACTGCTGTCGTACCCATGCTCCTGGCCAGTTGCTTCTCTTGACTTCCAGGTGCGAGCTTCATTGTAAGTGAATTGAGCACGAGCCTCTCCTCTGTGTTGGGAATTTGGGTGCGACAGTGGTGAGGACAGCTCGGTAAATATTAGTTTTCTTTCCATTTTGGGCCACCCTAGCCCCAATGACATCTTTTTTTTTTAATTGGACAACTCCTTTAAGTCATAGGCAACGAGGATTTGCCATTTTTAGTCAGTGCATGGGTCTTATAAATACAACACTATACTATCCTACTGTCATAGTTTGCCAAGACAGTCCTATTGTAAACTGTGCCCAAATAATATGTAATGTCCTAATACGAATGATAAGAAACAAACACATAAGTCCACTCATCGCAATCCTATAGCACTATTCTGTCCCAATGCTAGACGGGGAAGGGAAAAGACACCCGGATGTAGGCACAACACTCTTTAATGTACTTGTTAATTTTTTTGCCAATCCCATTGCTGGCTACCCATAGCCCAGAGAATTCAGTACAAGCTGCTAACCATGAACTCCGGCCCAGATATTACCTACTCTCCCGAATCCCAGACTGTCTTTCGACCATATCCTGCTTGTTCCCCTCCTATCTCCTAAAACTAAATGTGGAGAAAACCGAATTCATCAACTTTCCACCGTTTCACTCCACCCCTCCACCTGATCTCTCTATCTCAATTAACGGCTCTACAATCTCACCTGTTCCGCAAGTCCGCTGTCTTGGGATAACCTTCGACTCCTCTCTGACTTTCAAACCACACATCCTAGCCCTTACCTCTGCCGGCCACCTCCACCTGAGCAACATCTCTCGCATCCGCTAATTCCTCAACTTTGACACTACAAAAATGCTGGCCCATGCCCTCGTCATCTCCCACCTAGACTATAGCAACTCCCTTCTCCGTGGCCTTCCATCTAGCACTCTTGCTCCCCTTCAAACCATCCTCAAGTCCGCTGCCCGTCTTATCCACCTCTCTCCTCGCTACTATTTTGCCTCTCCCCACTGCCAATCCCTTCACTGGCTCCTCATTGCCCAGCGAATTCATTTCAAGTTACTAGCCATGACCTACAAGGCTCTCCATAACCTATCCCCTTCAATACATCTCTGCCTTAATCTCCAGATACCTCTCCTCATGCCATCTCAGCTCCTCACAAGACCTTCTTCTCTGCTCTCCTCTTATCAGCTCTTCACATAACCGTCTCCAAGACTTCTCCCGTGCTTCACCCACACTCTGAACCTCACTGCCCCAACACATTAGACTCTGCTCCACCATTATTAGTTTCAAAACCAACCTAAAAACCGATCTTTTTAGGTGTCTATAACCTACAATAGCCCTGCTTCCATTACACCATAATATACGTCTTTCCGTCTCCTGGCTTTAGTCTCCCCACTTCTCCATTGTAGATCGTAAGTTCTCACGACCAGGGTCCTCTCCTCCTGGATCAGAGTGGTACTGATTGTTGTTGTATTTTTTATTATATTCTGTACCTGAACCCGTTGGCTTATACTGAACCCTGAAATAAATTATAATAATAATAATTGCTCCCCTATTACAAACAAAACATATAATCAACACAAAGAGACACACATACTGTGATGTTTCTGGAACCTTATACTGGGCTCTTTGGGATACAATAAAAGAAGAAATTTGATTCATATTTGAATGCGTGCTGAAATCCTCTGCTCTCATATCCCAATTACAAACGTTAGGAGACCACAAAGTATGGCTATATAGTTATTCATTTAATACTGTAATTCAATGTCCAGATAATATGTCATGTCCCAATAATACTAACTAAGGTTCTATCCACTTGACTAGTATTCCAAGTTGGAATCCACGTGGATTCCGTTTTGAAATACTCATCTAAATCCAAAAGTAAACCCCTCTCAATGACCTCAATAGAAAATATGCGTATTTTGTCGGATGGGTTTTAAGATTAAAAAAATCTTACAACATGTAAATTCGTTTTCCACATGAAAATTTACTATTGAGGTTAATGGGGATGGCTAAAAAACCTAGAGGGACATATGTGAAAACCGTCTAAGACTTTCTTTAATTCCCACAGCAACCAATCAGCACTCATAGCAACCACTCAGAGCTCATAGCGACCAGTTAGAACCCATAGCAACCAATCAGAGCTCATAGCAACCAATCAGAGCTCATAACAACCAATCAGAGCTCATAGTAACTGAGCAGAGCTCATAGCAACCAATCGAAGCTCATAGTAACTGATCAGCACTCATACAACCAATCAGAGCTCATAGTGACCAATCAGAGCTCATAGCAACCAATCAGAGCCCATAGCAACCAATCAGAGCTCATAGTAACGAATCAGAGCCCATAACAGCCAATCAGAGCCCATAGCAACCAATCAGAACTCATAGCAACCAATAAGCGGTCATAACAACCAATCAGAGCCCATAGCAACCAATTAGAACTCATAGCAAGCAATCAGAGCCCATAGCAGCCAATCAAGCATACACAATCAGAGCTCATAGTATATCAGCTCATAGCAACCATCAGGTATAGCAACCATCAAGCTCATAGTAATGATCAAGTCATAAAACAATCAGAGCTGATAGCAACCAATCAGAGGGGAGCTGTGATTGGTTGCTATGAGCAACAATGGAAGTCTTCCAGGGGTGTCAAACTCATCTTCACTATGGCCCACAACAGCATTGTGGTTGCCCTCAAAAGGTGATCGAAGGGTGGCTAGGTGCTTTGGTAGGGCTGTCAGAGCTGTGCCACCACCTTTGAGTGTAGATTCAGTTCTCGAATATTGAGTTTGACACCTGTGTACCTAGACAGTTTTCATACACATGGCCCCTAGTGTAAAACACGTCAAAAACATCTGTATGTTGTGTTGGACTCGGATCCACGTCCAAAACCCCATAAAGATGAATGGGACTTGTTCTCTGACTGTAAATCCACCGGAAAAAAGTGACCGAAATCCACATGAAATACTCGTTGAAACCCATGTTGTCCGATGTGGTTTTCAATGGTAGAATCCAACGAAAATCCGAAGAATAAGTTTTACTCGTCGTCTACACGTACTCTATAGGAGCCCACAAAATACGACCAAAAAGTCCCCACCTAATACTGCACTTCAAAGCCGAAATACTGCCACCTTTTGCTGCTTGATACAGTGTAGTTCACTTGAAAGATGCCCTAACCATTCTGTTGTATCTCCCGTTAGGATGAAGCAATCTGAATCCCAAAAATCTGACTGCACGCTGCATTTTCTGCCGGCCACATTTGGACGCGGTGCTCCATGTTCCTGAACGTATTGACAAGCATATCAGGGGGAATAGTAGGAATTTCACAGTTGTCCAGCTCCTACCACTCTTCTCCTAGCTTGTTAGAAAATCCATATACTGAGGAGCATGTTGCACTTTGTGTCGTTGTGTATTAGGAATACTTGGGGCCTCTTTTGAGTGAATCTCCCTATAATACTGGGTGGTTTTAATTTGCTAACCAATTACCTAATTTTTTTTGTCCTCCAGAACTGGCCATTTCTAAAGAGTTTACAGTCTACAGAGTTTACAGACTCCTCAAACTTTAGAATAGACAATAGCTCCCAGATCATTGTATTCTTATATGTAAAGGTTATATAATAATTGTACTTACGGTTGTCCAAAGCAACCAGCCAGGAGGGCGAGCAGGGTGAGGCACAGAACTCTGCACCCCATGGTGGATCCAGGAGGTGATGAAGTTTCTCCTGGGCAGTGGAGTTTTATATCATCTAAGGGACGGGCAGAGCAAACAGTCTCTCTAATCACTAAATAGGAGGAGCTGGAGAGATTTGCAAACCCTGTAATTTCCAGTAAGAGCAACAACTATGACAAAATACACAGAGATTGTGTCCTTCACAGCATGGGCTGATCTGCTAGGATTAATGAAGTCTGCAGATAAGGGCGGCCAAGCAAACAAATAATCAGGTTCAACGTAATCAGGTGTAGAGGCCCCAAGACAAGATTTGTTGGGGGGGTCTAACTGTTGCTTCCCCATTTGCATCGGACTCTTGTAGTGCCGTCTGTTGATGTAGAGCTCCTCAGTTCACATTCAACTCATTTAGGCTATGTCTACACGGCATAAGTTAAAATACCATCGGAAACCCGACGATATTTTGACTTCGCCGTACTGCAGTTTTTGGCGTGGGTTTTGTGCAAAAAAACAAAGTTGGTTTTTGGATTTTGGTCGGCCCAGTACATTGAAGTGCACTGGAATCCACCGTAAAATAGAACATGTTCTATGTTCCGGTGGATTCAAAATCCGACAATGGAAAATCCATGATGTGTAGACTACAGCTTAGATTTTCTATTGTGGCCTATGGGGCACTGATTACAGTCAGATTTTTGATGGATTCTAAATACTGAATCCACCGAAAATTTGACCAGAAACCAGTGCAGTCTAAGGCTATGTTCACACGGCTTAATTGCGGGACGTAATTACGCCCCGCAATTACGCCGTGTGGACGGGGGCGGGACGGGAGCGGGGGAGTGAGCGGGGGGCCGGCACTTCGCCGGCCCATAGACTACCACTGCTAGCGGCGCGTATACGGCGCTAGAAAGTGACATGTCAAATATCTCCCCGCCCGGCGGATTCGCCGGGCGGGGAGAGGAGACGTAATCCATAGTTCTCTATGAGAACTGTGAATTACCGTAATGAATGGGCCGTTTTCGGCCCGTAATTGGCGCACTTTGGCGCGTAATTACGGACCGAAATATGGCCCATTATAAGCCGTGTGAACATGCCTTTAGTCTTGCAATGTTAATTGGATTAGAGCCAACCAGACATTCACTTGCAGGTGTTTGCCATCATAGATGCACTATAGAATACTGGTTGGCCAGATGAGAGGTTACAGCGAAAGGGATAATGCTCCTTATTAGGGAGAGGCACCAGATATATATGGAGACTTATACACCATTACTTACTCCACTGAAATTTAAATATATTCTAAAAGGCTCATGGGAAGTGAACAAGGACTCTGCAGCGCCACCTACTGAATGTAGCATTCTTCAATTCACTTTCGACATTCGACTTTCTCAGTTCCCTAAACTTTGCAATGTCTATGTGATTAAAGCCAACAAGATACTCATCTGCAGACAGGTTTTTTTTTTCTGAAAGCCATAAGAATGTGCTCCCAATTGAATAAAAAAGTGCAACAGTGTCACACAAAAAAGTGCATAAGGATACAGTGTGTTGCAGACCCATTACTAAAAAATAATGGGCCCTTGCTAAACCTAATATTCTGCTCCCAAAAGGCACCTGTGAAAGGTTACAAGAAAATTGGTCTCCTTTGCCGAAGCGCAGGAATACCATAAACTTACTCCTAGCATCAGAATGGGTGACGAGCCCAAACTTCAACCAAGGAGCAATCTAGGTGGCTTCTTCGAAGTGAGCCTGGGATGCATGGGAGAAAGGAACCAGATGGCCACACATTCTCCCCTTAGACCTTAGGATGATCCCTGAAGGGTGCCGCATTCTTAGACCTCACACAAAAAAGTGACAAACAGAACACACTTTGACGGAAAATTACATAAAGTGAATACTGAATACTGCCCGGACATCCAACCAGAATTATAAAAATTCCTCAATTGCCAGGCCAGAAGGCCACGGAATAAAGGTGTGTGCTCAAGTAGGAAAGTGGAATACTAAAGTACTGTGCAACGTGCCCTCACTCATATAGGGTCCCACATCGAGTTCTGATACCTCAGGGTCACCACTTTTGGATTACTTGGCACTTAGGGCTCCAAAGATCCCTTTGGGGCTAACATGACTTCAATCCTTGGGTGCTGGTAAACTATAATTAACACATTAGTGAAGACCACATACAGTTCACCCGCTATGAGCCACAGTGTGCAGCACCTGCCCATATGTCATTCCCCAATAGCAGGTTGCCATCCCCGCCAAGGAATTGATAAGAACAGATACTGATATCAGGTTGCACTCACCAATTATCCGAACCTCCCATGCCCGTCTCCAAGACTTCACACGTGCGGCACCAGTTCTCTGGAACGTGCTATCGCGGGCGATCAGGAACACCCAGAACCCTCACAGTTTTAAGAAGGCCCTGAGAACACATCTTCTCAGTCTGGCATATCAAGATCCCTAATTGCTAACCCCCACCTGCTATCACACCTATCTGTCACTCCCAACACTAGGGCACTCACAGGGTCCTCACACCTTGTGTCTCATCTGTAAGTTCTTTTAATGCGTAATGTCTGTACGTTGACCCTCTATATTGTAAAGTGCTGCGGAATATGTTGGCGCTATAGAAATAAAGATTATTATTATTCTTTAAAGTTGTTGGCAACATTTGCATTCGCTGTTGGCAATACATAAATCTCACTCTTTCCCTATAAGCTATTGAGTCATTACCTAGTTTGATCTGGTTTTTTTTTGTAAAAAAAAAAAGGTGGGTGACAAGCAATATGGCTGCGGAACGATTTGTAAACGAAAGTAGGCGACCCTCTAGGGCGCCACTTCATCCCAGGCAGAAAAGCGGGTGCAAGGAGTCATGGAGTGGGGTGAATTTCCATTTGGGGGGCACTTTGTGCCTTATTTCCCTAGGGCACAAGAATACCTTGTCCCAGCCCTGCCACTATGGCATCCCCGTAGGGATTTGACACACTTCTTTCCTATAGTCTTGAATTGGCTAACTGATTGCCACAAAATTTGACTAGTTATATCTGGTGGTTCATTAATATACAATATTAATTGGTTCCAGGACGACCATTGCAAGTGGAAAATTGGTAATCGGTTCTAAAGCCCAAAATGTCTCAATTTTAATGTAAAATAGAGATTAAGAAAATAAATGAAGTAGATACAGTAACTAATGCAGATCACGCAAGTCCTCACATACAACATTAGAAAGAGCACTGGACGCTGGAAATCACTTTCTGTGATGAGGACAGGAGCTTCTTTGGGTCATGTACTTTATGCTCAATGTACGAGAAAAAAAGAGAGAAGGGGGCCCTCACCTGGTGTCCAAAGGAGTCGCTTATCCTGGCACATGTAAGAGCAGTACAGGACATGTAGTACCGCACTGTACTGTAGAGAGGCGCTATAGACCACCAATCACTGCATGCACTGCACTAATACATGTAAGAGCAGTACAGGACATGTAGTACCGCACTGTACTGTAGAGAGGCGCTATAGACCACCAATCACTGCATACACCTCACTAATACATGTAAGAGCACTACAGGACATATAGTACCGCACTGTACTGTAGAGAGGCGCTATAGACCACCAATCACTGCCTAAACCTAATTAATACATGTAAGAGCACTACAGGACATGTAGTATCGCACTGTACTGTAGAGAGGTGCTATAGACCACCAATCACTGCATGCACCTCACTAATACATGTAAGAGCAGTACAGGACATATAGTACCACACTGTACTGTAGAGAGGCGCTATAGACCACCAATCACTGCATACACCTCACTAATACATGTAAGAGCAGTGCAGAACATGTAGTACCAAATTATATTGTAGAGAGGTGCTATAGACCACCAATCACTGCCTGTACATCACTTATACATGTAAAAGCAGGACATATAGTACCGCACTGTACTGTATGGAGGCACTATAGACAATCAATCACAGCATGTACCTCACTAATAAATGTAAGACCAGCACATGATATGTAGTAATGCACTATACTGTAGAGAGGCGCTACTAGACCACCAATCACTGCATGCACCTCACTAATACATGTAAGAGCAGTACAGGACATGTAGTACCTCACTGTACTGTAGAGAGGTGCTAATAGACCACCAATCACTGCATGCACCTCACTAATACATGTAAGAGCAGTACAGGACATGTAGCACTGCACTGCACTGTACTGTAGAGGCGCTACTAGACCACAAATCACTGCATACAACTCACTAATACATGTAAGAGCAGTGCAGAACATGTAGTACCAAATTATATTGTAGAGAGGTGCTATAGACCACCAATCACTGCCTGTACATCACTTATACATGTAAAAGCAGGACATATAGTACCGCACTGTACTGTATGGAGGCACTATAGACAATCAATCACAGCATGTACCTCACTAATAAATGTAAGACCAGCACATGATATGTAGTAATGCACTATACTGTAGAGAGGCGCTACTAGACCACCAATCACTGCATGCACCTCACTAATACATGTAAAGAGCATACGGACATGTAGTACCTCACGGGTACTGTAGAGAGGTGCTAATAGACCACCAATCACTGCATGCACCTCACTAATACATTAAAAAGCAGTACAGGACATGTAGCACTGCACTGCACTGTACTGTAGAGGCGCTACTAGACCACAAATCACTGCATACAACTCACTAATACATATAAGAGCAGTACAGAACATGTAGTACCGCACTATACTGTAGAGAGAAGCTCTTACACCGCCAATCACTGCATGCACCTCACTAATACATGTAAGAGCAGTACAGAACATGTAGTACCACACTGTACTGTAGAGAGGCGCTAAAGACCACCAATCACTGCATGCACTGCACTTTTACAGAGGTTTTACAAGTTAACTGTGCATTATAATTGGTTGAATCTTTCATCAATCACATGAGTCGTAGATTAGCAGTGACAGGGACATTGTATGGTGAGTGTGGTCTCAAGATACAATGTCCCAGGTGAAAATATTCTATCCTGAGGCCATCGCAACCTGTGGGAACACTGTATTGTTTTACTAGGAAGATATTCCGTCTGGGAGTTTAGAAAACCTGGGATACTAGCTTTATGGGAACTCTTATGGTGGCCACCTTGGTTGTCCTAGAAAGAGATATAATGAAGAAAAGCAGGAATGGAATGTTTAAAAAATTTGGTCAAAGCGGAAACCTGAAAAAGGAGGTATAAGAGGGAAATGATATTATAAGTAAAGGTATATAGCGCTCAACCATACTGACTTATCCTTCAAGAACCCAGTGTAGTAGAGTTTAAACCTAAAGGAATATCACGGTTACCATAGTTTGGGACTCTCCTAAGTTCTCGGCCTGCTTACTCCAGTTGTGGACTTGTTTATAATATGGGAATGAACTATTCCAACAAGTCCTTCTGGACCTGTTTATTTGTCGTCATTATATTTACATGGCTGTCATCATGTCCTTTGTGTTCCCCTTACACAATCCATCAGAAAGCCTCACAGGTTGCGCCATACTACTTTATACTGACTTGTGTAATCTTTCTGGACGTGCTTTCCAAACAAACCTGGAAGAACATTTTGGCCATTAGTGTTACCGACTCTGCTAGTTCGATTCTCCCCTTCAATGAGATTTATTTGGCTAAATGTATTTTAGGTTTTTAGCTCATAATCTTCTCATTGTTTCTTTAGTTGGTCATAGTTTAGAAATTTTATTTTCACGGTATGATAGGAATCAGCTTTTCAAGCACTGATTTCTTGGTGGAATTGTACTTAAACAGAAGAAAGTAGTAGCCTGAACAGTGTCAAACTGAAGTTACATGGACTCACCAGAGGAAATTATGCTGAAGGCCCAGCAGAGGAAATTATTCGGAGGGCCATCAGAGGAGAATATTCTGAGGGTTCACTACAGGGAATTATTCTGAGGACCCAGCAGAGGAGATTATTCTGAGGGTCCACCAGGGGAAATTATTCTGAGGGCCATCAGAGGAGATTATTCTGAGGGTTCACTAGAGCGAATTATTCTAAGGACCCAGCAGAGGAGATTATTCTGAGAGCCCACCAGAAAAAAATATTCTGAGAGTCCACCAGAGGAAATTTTTCCCGAGAGTCCAAACCCGAAAATATTCTTTTAGGGCCCACTAAGGAAATTTTTTTCTGAAGGGGTTCACCAGAGGAGATTATTTTTTGAGGGTTTTACCAGAGGAAATTAAATTTTAAAAGGGGGCCCCCAGAGGAAATTAAATTTTGAGGGTTTTACCAGAGGAGATTAATTTTTAGGGGTTTACCAGAAAAAGATTAATTTTTGAGGGGCCCCCAGAAAAATTATTTTTGAAAGCCACTAGAGGAAATTTTTTCTGAGGGGCCCCCTAGAGGAAAAATTTTACGAAGGCCCCTCAGAGGAGATTTAAATTTTGAAGCCAAACCCCGAGGATATTATTCTAAATTCCCCCAAAAGGAGATTTTTTTCGAGGGAAAACCCAAAGGGAAAATTTTTCTAAGTTCCCCCCAGAGGGGGATTAAATTTTGAGGGGCCCCCAGAGTATATTTTTTTTGAGGGGCCCCCCAGAGGAAATTTTTCCCGAGGGCCCATCAGAGGGGAAATTTTTACAAGGGCCCCCCAAAAAGGAAATTTTTTTCAGGTTTGGCCCCAAACCCAAAAAAATTTTTGTGAGGGCCACCCGAAAAATTAATTGGAAAGGGGCCCACCAAAAAAATTAATTTTAAGGGCCACTAAAGGGGGAATTTTTCTAAGGACCCCAAACCGAAAGGGAAAATTTTTCTGAGGGCCCAAAAGAGGAAATTTTTCCCGAAGGTCCCCCAGGGGGACATTAACTTAGGGCACACTTAGGAAATTTTTTTCTGAAAAGGCCCCCCAAGGGAAAAAATTTTTGAAGGCCCCCCAGGGGGGAAAATTAATTCTGAGGGCCCCCACCAATGAAATTATTTTAAGGGCCCTGCAAAGGAAATTATTCAGGAGGCCAACTAGTGGAAATTATTCTGAGGGTCTACCAAAGGAAATAATTTTCCATGCCCACTAGAGGAAATTATTCTGAAGGTCACCAGAGGAGATTATACTGAGGGCCCACCAGAGGAAATTATTGTGAGGGCTCAGTAGAGGAAATAATTCAGGAGGCCCACCAGTGGAAATTATTATAAAGGCCCACCAGAGGAAATTATTCTGAGGGCCCACCAGAGGAAATATTTCTGAGGACCACCAGAGGAAATTATTCTGAGGGCCCACTGTAGGAAATTATTCTGAGGGCCCACTGTAGGAAATTATTCTGAGGGCCCAACAGAGAAAATTATTCTGAGGGCGCAAAAGAGGAAATTATTCTGAGGACCCACCAGAGGAAATTATTCTGAGGACCACCAGAGGAAATAATTCTGAGGACCACCAGAGGAAATTATTCTGAGGGCCCACTGTAGGAAATTATTCTGAGGGCCCACCAGAAGAAATAAATCTGAGGGTCCATAAAAGGAAATATTTATAAGGGCCCAACAGAGAAATTTATTCTGAGCCAGCAACAGAGGAAATTATTCTGAGTGCCCACCAGAGGAAATAATTCTGTAGGTGCACCAGAGGAAATTATTGTAAGGGCCCAACAGAGGAAATTATTGTGAGGGCCACAAGAGGAGATTATTCTGAGGGCCCAACACTGGAAACTGTTCTGAAGCCCACCAGAGGAGATTATTCTAAGGGCCCAACAGAGGAAATTATTTTGATGGCCCAATAAAGGAAACTATTCTCAGGGCTCACCAGAGAAAATTATTATGAGGGCCCAACAGACGGAATTATTCTGAGGGCCCACCAAAGGAGATTATTCTGAGGGCCCAACAGTGGAAATTATTATAAAGGCCCACCAGAGGTAATTATTTTGAGGATTCACCAGAGGAAATTATTCTGAATGTCCATCAGAGGAAATTATTCCGGTGCCAGCAGTGGAGATTATTCTGAGGGCTCACCAGAAGAAATTATTCTGAGGTCCCAACAGAGGAATTTATTCTGAGGGACCACCAGAGGAAATTCTTCTGAGGGCCCAACAGAGGAAAATTATTCTAAGTGTCCAACAGAGGAAATTATTCTAAGGGTCTACCAGAGGAAATTATTCTTAGGGCCACCAGGTGAAATTATGCAGAGGACTCATCCTTATTTCATGTCTTCTTAAAATGCTTTCATCAGGATCTATTGAAGACAACATACGGTGGGGGAAATAAACATTAGATAAGCTGTCAGGTTTGCAAGTTTTCCCAGCTACAAATATTGAAGAGGTCTGTAATTTTTACCTTAGGTTTACTTCAACTGTGATAGACATAATCTAAAAAAAAAGTCCAGAAAAATCAGATTGTAAAATTTTTAAATAACCAATTTGAATTTTATTGCAAGAAATAAGTATTTGATCACCGACCAACCAGCAAGATTTCTGGCTCTCACAGACCTATTAGTTTTTCTTTAAGAAGCCCTCCTACTGTGCACTCATTACCTGTTTTATTGCACATGTTTGAACTCGTTACCTGTATAAAAGACACATGTCCACATAATCAATCACACTCCAACCTCTCCACCATGCCTAAGACCAAAGAGCTGTCTAAGGACACCAGGGACAAATTTGTTGATCTGCACAAAGCTGGGACGGACTACAGGACAATAAGCAGCAGCTTGCTGAGAAGGCAACAACTGTTGGCACAATTATTAGAAAATGGAAGAAACACAAGATGACTGTCAATTTTTCTCGGACTGGGGCTCCATGCAAGATTTCACCTCGTGGGGTAAAGAGGTTCTGAGAAAGGTCAGGAATCAGTCCAGAACTACACGAGAGGACCTGGTCAATGACCTGAATAGAGCTGGGACCACATTCTCAAAGATTACCATAGTAACACGCTATGCCGTCATGGATTAAAATCCTGCAGGGCACAAAATGTCCCCTGGCTAATGCCAGCAGATGCCCAGGCCTGTTTGAAATTCGCTAATGACCATCTGGAGGATCCAGAGGAGCCGGGAGAAGATGATGTGGTTAGATGAGACCAAAATAGAACAATTTGGTATCAACTCACCATGTTTGGGAGAAGAAGAAGGATAAAGACAACTCCAAGAACAACGTCCCAACTGTGGAGCATGAGGATGGAAAGATCACACTTTGGAGATGCTTTTCTGAAAAGGGAACAGGGTGACTGCACCATATTAAAGGGAGAATGGATGGGGCATGTAGCACAAGATTTTGGTAAACAACCTCTTTCCTTTTGTGAGATCATTCAATAGGGGTCAGGGCTGGGTCTTCTAGCAGGACAATGACCCGAAACACACACCGGAAAAAAGGAAAGGGGCCTCGTAAGAAGTATTTCAGGTCCGGGAGTGGCCTAGCCAGTCTCCCCCCAACCAAAATTTGAAAATTTTTTGGAGGAGCTGAAACTTAATGTAGCCCACGACAGCCCCAAACCGAAAGACTAAAAAATCTATAGGGAGGAAGGGCTAAAAAACCTGTTCAGTAGGTCAAACCTGGGCAAGAACACAGGAAACTCTGACCTTTGTAATTAGAAAAAAAAGTTTTTTGTAAACCAAATATTAAGTTCTGTTTTTTTCTATTTATCAAATTTTATTTCATGAAATACAAAACAAATTAAATTTTTATAAATCATAAAAATGGGGTTTTTTTGATTTTTTTAGTTCTGTTCTCACAGTTGAAGTGTTTCCCTGATAAAAAATTCAGACCTCTCCATTTTCATAGGGGGAAAACCAAATCGCATTTTATCCAAAACATTTTACCCACTGTAGATAGGACCTTCTTCATTTACATCATGGAGAGGGAAAATGTGCTTTTAAGAGACAAGAAGGAAGGAAGTTACATACAACATGATACTGCACTCACTTTAAAATAAATTACATGGGCGGTCAGGTGTTTAAAGGGTTTTGCCAGGGGTGATTACTTTTCCTCCAAACAGCAAACAGTAGAATATAAACAAATCATGCTGATTCATGAAAGCTGCAGGGGGGAGAGGGAGGGGGTGACAAGGAGGGAGAAAAAGGGGGCGTCTCAAAAATTTAAACCCAAAAAAAAAACTTTTTCAACATGGGTTTTTCTAACAGCAAGGGCACACTCATACAATGACTTCTCCCCCCCTTGAAACCATTTATTTCCCCTGTCATCAATAAGAAGTGTTTCACCAAGCGGCCCTGCATTTCCTCTGGTCGTGTCTAAAGCAAAATTTTTAGGAACTAAGGGGAACTTACAATGCGTAGCTTTCACAGGGTTCACATTTTGTAATCACATATTTTTTAAAAGTGATTAAATTCCCATTTTGGGGGATCCCCCGCACATTACTCATGGAAAACCCCTTTAAGTCACATACATGCAAACATAAAAAAACCAGCACAAGCAAGCAAACCTCAAAACTGTAGTGTAGTTTCTACAATAACCACTGCTTTAAATTTTTTATACAGCAAATATACATTTAGGATACATTATTATGACCACCATCTAAAATTTTTAGGGTGTCGCCATTTCAAAGGCACAGCTAGAGGGGGAATGACTCCATAAAGGTTTTGGTATGTTTTCCCCAAAGGATTGGAGCCGACGGGACCCCACCGTGTGGGGTTAGGGGTCAGGGTAAAAATTTGGGAATCTTGTCAGTTCTTTTTACCCAAAGTCAGAACTTCTTTGCCGTGTGACATTTTCATTTTCTTTCTGTATGATGCAGTCTTCCCGGGGAAAAAATCCCCCTTTTGGGTGTAAGTGTGTTCAGGAGGATTCATACCCCAAAGATTAAAAAAGCCTTCCACATGATAAGTGGTCCCGGAATGCTCTCGAAACATTTCCCAAATAAACTTGCCACCACCACTTTGCTCTTTCAGCAGGGTGGTAATCCGTCGCTCCGGGCCCCATACACTAGGGTTTTGCAGGGTGCATGACATACTCTGCTCCAGGCCCCATAAACATAGGATTAGCAAAGTGCAGTCATCCTTGCTCCGGGGCCCAACACGGGAGGGTCAGCAAAGATCAGTGACATCTGTCTGCTCCGGGGCCCATACCCCATAGGGTTTCAAGGTTTAGTGAATTCCCCCCAAACCCCCGCTCCGGACCCATACACATAGGGTTGCAAGTGAAATGACATCCATCTGCTCCGGGCCCCCCCTACACAGTTTTTACGAGGTGCAGGACATCCCCCGCTCCGGGGGCCCCCTAACAGTAGGTTAGCAAGGTCAGTGACATCCTTTTGCTCCCGGAACCCCCAAATCAGTCGGGTTAGCAAGGTGAGGGGGCATCCTCTGCTCCTGGGGCCCCCAACACGTGGGTTTCAGAGGTCATGACATCGTCCCGCTCGGGGCCCCATCCAGTAGGGTTTGGGGAAGGTGCAGGGTCCATACACAGTAGGGGGTTTGCAGAGGGCAGGGGCATCCACTGCTCCTGGGCCCCCAACAATAGGGTTTAGCAAGGTCAGACACCGTCTGCCCGGGGCCCCATACACAGTAGGTTTTTCAAGGTGCATGACAACCTCTCTCCCGGGCCCCCCCCAAAACATAGGGTTAGCAGAAGTGTAGTGACATTCATCTGCTCCGGGGCCCCATAGTGTTCCATTATAAATAATTACCAGTTTTTTTCTGTGATTTTTTTGTAAAACATTAGCACAGGACCCCGAAGAAAAAAAACCCCTTGACGAGGTTGCGAGCGGCAAAAATAGTTTACCAGTATAACAATCGGGGCCCTGATGGGGAAAGTACAACCAATACTGCCGTACGGGGCCTGGATGAACTGTGAAGCAAGGGGAAGGGCCCAAGGCTGCTGTTGGCAGGTACCACCCCTTGCTTCACAGTAGGGGAAACATAAAGGGATATCTTAATTTATCACCCTTTGAACAGATAAAATTTAAATGAACTTGGGGACAGGGAGACGTACTTTGCGTGCGGGGGGCTTGGGGAAGGAGTATCGTGTCACTTGCCTAGCTTCCTATCCTAGGTCCCAAGCCTAAAGCAGCAGACTTGGGGCCGGGAGCAGACGGAGATGCCGGGAAGGGGGTGGAAAGGTTTATTAACTAAAAGGGAGCCTAAACTAAAAAAGGGGGGAACCCTAAGCTACAAGGGGGCCCAACTAAAGGGGCCCTAACCAAGGGGGCCCTAAACTAAAGGGGATAAAAAGCTGCAGGGGGGGGGGGCCCTAAGCAACCTACAGGGGGCCCAAAAAACCCCGATAGGGGCCCTAAACTACGGGACCCCCAAACTCCTAACTACGGGGCCTAAGCACAGGGCCTAACTACTTAACTACAGAACCCTAAACTACCTCTGGCCCAAACTACCGCACGGGGGCCCCAAGGTATCTATTTACCGCAGGGGGGGGGCAAATTACCTAGCTACCGCCTGGGGGCCCCAAGGTTCCATAGCCACCACCTGGGGGTCCCAAGGTGCCCACCTACTGCCCAGGGGCCCCAAAGTGCCTAGCTACAGGCTGGGGGGCCTTTAACCTACCTGCCTACCGACTGGGGATCCATAATTAACAGGGGGTAATTATTACCATTTGGGCCACTATGGATGGGGAGTTTGTTATGGGGAGGGACCCATTGGGGAAAAAATTTAAAAAATGAGGATCTCAGGTTTTTGTGTTTAAATCTGCAGTGACGAGAGGTGGACAAAAGTCATCTAGGGATGTACAAAAAGGAGAAAAAAAAGGGGGAAAATAAACATCATCAACAAGAAATCACTGTGGGCCCAAATGTAAGTAAACTGTTTACAAAGCACCTGTTATGGTACCTACCACTACGGGTCACTGTATGGAAAAATATTGGTTTGGTGTAATGGTTTATATTCGTAAAAGTATTGCAGTATTATTTTTTTATTTTTTTGGGGGAGAATGTGGGGGAATGATGTGCGGTATTAACAGGTGCTTGTAAATATTTTTTTATTTTTTGTTGGGCTAACATTGTGTTGCTAGTCATATAAATTTTGGCGGGAATTTTTTTGTCTTTATATTGTTGTTTGGTAATTATGTCCCGGTATAAACTTTTGGTCAATAAAATTTTTAGGGAGACGTGATATGTGGGGTATTTGCTGGGCCCCTTTTTAATGTTAATCCACAAAATACGATAAACTGAAGTTTAAAATTCAGCAAGAGCTAAATCCAAAAACAATTGGGGCAATTTTCATTTTTTCTTGCGACCCTAGAAACAATTTATCTTTTTCTGGGGTGGCAGTGGTTGCGAAACGGGGGTGGGGGAGCGAAGCGGCGGCGGTCAGTCTTTGGATGGGAGTGGATACAGGGGTGGAGCTGGGGGATGGAGAGGGCGCGGGGCATGGTTGGCAGCGTCGGCAGAGGGGTGTGCCCAGACCCTGCAGCTGTAGGTTTCCCCAAAATTTCTGATGGCGGCTCTGCAACTAATACCTCAAATTTGATATTTTTTCAGTGTGTCATTTTTTGCCCTATATACTGGGGAGCAGAGGGTGTCAGTTTTTTGTGTTAGACACCTGAAATGTGCTGGGCAGCCCACCCAATCAAATAGTAGAGGTGTCATAGGCTGTGAGCCAGCATGGTGCACCTACATCGGTATCTGCTATTGTCTTTTCTGTGATTGCAATTAATCTATGTCTAATTAGATTACAAGCAACCACCCACCTCGCTATAGAAGGCGTGTGACGTGGTTGTACTTCTCAGCTACATTGTTACATTTGTGCAGTCTCCCCTTGTATGGTATTTTGGCTTTTATGCATACTGGTGTGAACTGGTACTTATGCAATGTGCAGTTTTTTATCATTCGGTTGCCCTCCTGGTGGATGGGTGTGCTGAGCCTTGTGCTCATTATTCTTATGCACCTGTATATTTCTGCTATAATTGACTTGTATTGTCTCCAGCCATTGAGCTGTAAATTTGGCCTTCTGTTTCTGTTTTTTGTATGCAATATTACCATCACTATAACTCTTACTGTACTGAAAATGTGCAGTAGTCATCTGGAAATGCAATTATTAGGACATGGAAGGATTTAAAAGAAACCACCAATAAGCCATGAAAAGGTGTGAATAGACCAATGTCAGAGTCTGTTACATCCCTATGGCTGGTTATACAGTTAGGGATGTAACGGGGTTTATACCACACATTAAATAACCGTGTAATCTATGTAATATGTATCTGATAACTTACTAGTTCCAGAGATAGAAAAAAAACACATCCCACTTTATCTGTGAATAGTGATAGATGACAAATTAAGCACTGCAGCAGCAAACCTAGTCCAGAAAAGACGGGGCCGGAACCGGAGCGAGCGTAGGTGGAGGAGCCCCCTCCCCTCCCCGCATGACCCGGCGTGACACGCCCGGCGGAGCGGGGCTTAGCGCAAGGGGGCGTGTTTTGTCATCCTCGGTGATGATGCGGCGTGACGCAACGGCGGGGGCGGGGTTTGTGAGGGGGGCAGCCTTTTAAGCTCCGACACGTCACGGAAGGCAGCCGCACCAGGGGTGAAATCTCCCACCCTTCCCTACTTTTTTTGGTGGTTGGTGATGGGTTTTGGTTGTGTTGATTTGGCGCGGTGCTGGGAATGAATGTGAGCATTTTGTCACAGACAGTGGCTTGGTTGGTGGTGGGGTCCTTGGAAGCTAGAAGTTGGGTGGTGGGACGTCATAGGCCCGCTATGGCTCCCTAATCACATGATGGAACATTTTGATTGTCTGGCCGGGCGACGGTGGGCTCTTTCAGCGAGGGGTTCCTGAGTGACAGGTGGTGGACTCGGTCGCCAGGGGTGGCCGCTTGGTGCCCTCGAGTCGGGAGTGATGGATGAGGGTAATTACAAAAGGAGGATGGTCGCCAGACTCGTTAGGGGTGGCTCCAAGGACCTGCACAGCCCCAATGGTGTGGGATGTTTTGGTGCATTTAAGGTGAAAGATGTTGGAGAGGTGTGTTGTTATTTGGAATGGTGTTTGGAAATATAAAAGGTTATTTATTATGTTTTGTATTTTTGTTAATATAAAAATGGCTGCTGTGGGCCATTCAAATCCAATGCCATTGTTGAGTTTTTATTCGGTTATCGTGAGGGGAGGTGGAAATTCGGGATGGGTTAGGTTATATGTTTGGGAATAGGTGCCATAGTCGGCACTGCCTCTGGGTCATGTTTTTCTTAAAGGTGTATTACCACTATAGACATTGATAGCCTATAGATAGGATGTGCAACTAATGTCTGGTACCCACACCTATCTTGCGAATATGTCATCAATGTCTATGGCGAGACAACCCCTGTAAGTTATTTCTCATTTAGGTCCAGATTGGGTGAGAACATGGGTTAAGTGCCCTTTTTACCTATAATATGACCCAGCCTTGTCTACAATGCCACTAAGAGGAGAGAGCTAGATTAGAAGACACAATGGGTCAAGTGCCCCTTTTACCTATATTTTAACTCAGCCTTGTCTACAATACCGCTAACAAGATCTAGATTAGAAGACAAAATGGGTCAAATGCCCCTTTTCCCTATAGTATGATCCAGCCTTGTCTACCATTCCACGAACAAGAAAGAGATAGATTAGAAGACCTAATGGGTCAAGTATCCCTTTTACCTATAGTATGACCTGTCTACAATGCAACTAACAAGGGAGAGCTACAGTAGATTTGAAGATACAATGGATCAAGTGCCCTTTCTATGAATCAGCCTTGTCTACAATGCCACTAACAAAAGAGATCTAGATTTGAAGACACAGTAGGTCAAATGCCCCTTTTACCTATGGTATAACTCAGTGCTGACTACAATGCCTCTAACTTGGGAGATCTAGATTAGAAGACACAATGGGCTATACCTATTGTATGACCCAGTCTTGTCTACAATGCAACTAACATAGGAAAGCTAAAAAATATAAGAAGACCCAAAAGGGCAACTGTCTTTGTTTATGATGCAGCCTTGTCTACAATGCCACTAACAAAAGAGATCTAGATTAGAAGACACAGTGGGTCAAGTGCCCCTTTTACCTTTGGTATAACTCAGCGCTGACTACAATGCCACTTACTTGGGAGATCTAGATTAGAAGACACAATGGACCATGTCATTTTTACCTATGGTATGACCCAGTCTTGTCTACAATGCAATTAACCTGGGAAAGCTAAAGTACATTAGAAGATGCAATGGGTCAACTGTCTTTGTTTATGATGCAGCCTTGTCTACAATGCCACTAAGACGGGAGAGCTAGATTAGAAGACAAAATGGGTCAAGTGCCCCTTTTACCTATGGTATGACCCAGCCTTGTCTACAATGCCACTAATGTGGGAGGGCTGTGCCTTTTTGAAGACCTTGATTTGTCCTTGGAGACTTCCAGGTTATCGGATTCGGACAAGGAAGTCTGTTCTTGCATTTCACCACAGTACAACCCCCTCAACAGGGCCAGAATTAAGAGTACTTTCACTTCTCGCTGGCTTTCCAAGGTTGCTGTTTACTGGAATAGGCTTAAGCTAAAAGGTATTTAGGGATTATTGTGTCCATAGGTTTCCAGAGTTGCTCAATGTTTACTCGCTGGCCTGTGAACCTGAGATAAAGATTCTGCAGAATCCACAGAGGTAACAAAACAAGGCCATCCATCTCCCATGTTTGTGCTTTGATTAGGAAGTTATAACTGAAATTAGGAGGAGATCCTCATACAAATCTGTACAGCCTTCCTTTGAGGCTGAATATTCAGGACTGCAAAGATTTGTCAATCCAAGCTGCTCCACAAGCTCTAAGAGATGTCACAGGATGGACATTTTTGAAAACGATCATCTTTAAGAGATGTGAGATATCTGGAGGGTCCTCCACATTCAGGCTGTATCTCTATGTCAGCTATATTTGCAATGGGGCTGGCTAATTTACCGCCATGGGCATTCATTCATGCTGATATGCATTTATAAGGTTGTTAAACCTCTTAAAGGAGTTTTACCGCAAAGACTTTCATGCCTGGTTTGTCCTGCTTCAGATTTCAGTTTGTTCAAAAGGAGGCACCTATGATTTGTTTGAACCGCACATCATGTGACCCGGCAGGCTTGACATCACCATACCTTTTCTATCAGTGTGCTACACTAGTCAAGCATAAGGTTCTAGTTTATGTAAGAACTGTGAGTAATACATGTAGCTGAGGTTGTTATTCACTGCTGCCCTTCAGCATATGCGTTCCTAGGTTCAAAGCCCTGCAAGGTTACAAAAAAATCTGTGGATTTTTTTTCTCAATGCAATACCTGATTGAGGTTTTTTTTTTCTTTTTATTTATTTTGCAACTGTTGACAACTACTAGGAGTACAGAGGAAGGAGATGAATGACAAGCACCTGGGGTTGAACACGCACTCAGCAGTGAGTGTGTGTGACTACTATGCAGGGAATAGTCTGACAGTAGCTGCCTGAGAGGAGAGGTGATTTCTGAGCATTTGGCCAGGACTGAGGAGCTCTTGTCACTGTTTATATCCCCTGGAGACGAGCTGTACATTATAGATGCCTGGGGCCCTCCGATAAGTCTGATTATTGGTGTCCACAGGTGGAATTGATTCTTGGGGCCCACCAGTGGATTTTATTTTTGGGGCCCATCAATGGAGTTAATTTTTGAGCTCCACCAGTGGTGTTGATTTTTGGGGTCCACCAATAGAAATAATTCTTGAGGCCCATCAATGGGGTAAATTCTTGGGGCCCATCCTACAGCTACTGTACAAGACTGCAAATACTGCACTCGACTCTCAGACTTTGCTTCTTTCTGCCACCTTTTCTCTGCCTTTCATCCAAAGGGGCCCAGCAGGGATTTCCCCTTAACCCCTGTGGGTCAGTCCGAGTCTGTGGTCATTTGACTACCGGGCTTGGTTGTTGAAGATGCTGGTAGGTTGCAATAAACCAGATCAGCTCTGTAATGACCTATAGGGGTGTATTTCCCCTGTTAGTGGGGCCAATACATCAGTGACAGAGTAAATCAGAGATTTTTTTCCTGACACAATATGTAAAATAAAATAATAAAAAAACACAAACACAAAAAATAAAAATACAACAAACACAGAAAGCCCCAACAACCCAAAACTTTTATATCACCTGTATACAACCATCTGTGATAGAAAAGTTGCAAAATTACAAAAATTATCTTAGCGACACTAGCTATTAAAAAAAGAAATAAAAAAATGTTAAAAAGACTTTTTATTTTTTTTATCAGTTTTTCATATTATAATAAAAATTTAATATGTATATTATATAAAAATAAAGTCTAACATATCTCATTATAAACAAGGCCAAAAAATGTTTTGGTGACACAATAAAGTGCTTTCTGTGTCGGGATCACATGACCTGTGTGGAGGTTCACATGATAAGACGCTGCTGGAGGTATGGAATACTGGATAGAAGTTCTTGCTATCCCATACACTATGTTTCTTGGGATACCAGAGGTCACATGACTGTGTGGTGGTCACATGATAAGACACTGCTAGAGGTAGTAATTACTGGAGTAGTTCTGATAGACCTACATTACACTTCTGTTACTCTGGATACCTAGAGGTCACATGACCTGTGTGGTGGTGTCTCATGATAAGATAGCTGCTCAGGGGCGTCGCAAGGCACAGAATCCCACTCGGGGATGAGCACGAATGAATCTGCCTGTGCCCGAGTCTCGGGGTCTCCAGGCCACTGAGTGGGCCTGGAGCGCTCCTTAGATGTGGGCGCGCCCGCCTCGATTCTCTGATGTGCGCGTTTCACAGAGGCAGCGCAGCTACAGAGTCAGGGAGAGGACAGGATGGATCATTTCCCGTCTGTCTTCCCCCTGTATGTACGGGCTGCTGGTAAGCGCTTGTACGATACACGTCGGCGTCGCTGGGGGCGTGAAACCCCCACCAGCACAACTTTCATCACCCACCTGCGACAGGGTCCTCCTAAGCGGCAGCTATGCGGAGGGGAAAGGGACGGGTCCCGGGCACCACAAGACGCGTAAGCAGTGTGATGACATCCAACACACTGACTTACCAACGTCTCATAGCTGCAGGACCTGGACGCGCGGCACCGTACCTCATTAGGTAAGTATTTTTTTTTTTTTTTTTATTAGCTATGGGGGTATCACTGGACGGGGGGCATATCACTGACTGGGGGGGGGCATCATATCACTGGCCTGGGGGGGCATTCACTGGCTCTGGGGGCATATACCACTGGCTGGAGGGGGCATATCATTGATATGGGGGGCATATCACTGGCTGGGGGGAATATCAATGGCTATGGGGGGCATATAACTGGCTCTGGGGGCATATCACTGGCTGGGGGGCATATCACTGGCTATGGGGGCATATCACTGGCTATGAGGGGCATATCACTGGCTGGGGGCATATTAATGGCTATGTGGGGCATATCACTGGCTATGAGGGGCATCACTGGCTGGGGGGCATATCACTGGCTGGGGGGATATCACTGGCTGGGGGGCATATCCCCCCCCCCACCCCCCCCCCCCCACTTTTGTCTGGGGGGGCATATCACTGGATATGGGGGGCCATATCACTGGCTATGGGGGCATATCACTGGCTGGGGGGCATATCACTGGCTGGGGGGCCTATTACTGGCTATGGGGGACATATCAACTGGTGGGGGATATCACTGGCTGGGGGTCTTATCCCCTGGCTATGGTGGGGCATAATCACTGGCTGGGGGGCATATCACTGGCTATGGGAGGGCCATATACTGCTATGGGACGGCACATCATCACTGCTGGGTGGCATATCTATGGCTATGGGGGCATATCACTGGCTGGGGGGCATATCACTGGCTGGGGAGCATCACTGGTGCGGGCGCATATTACTGGAGTGGTATGGGGGGCATATCAATGGCTGGGGGACATATTAATGGCTATGGGGGGCATATAACTGGCTCTGGGGGGCATATTATGGCTATTTATAGAGGGCGCATTATTACTGGCTTTAGGGGGGCATATTAATGGCTATAGTGGCATATTACTGGCTCTATGGGAGGCATATTACTGGATATGGGGGGCATCATTTACTGGCCTAAGGGGAATATTACTGGCTAAGGGGGCATTATAAAGGCTTATGGGGGCCATTCTATTATTGGCTAAGGGGAGCATATTACTGGCTAAAAGGGGCATATAAACTGGCTAGGGGGGCTATTATAGGCTAAGAGGAGCATTTTACTGGGTCAATTGGGGGCTTGTTACTGGCATAAAGGGGACACGTACCTGGCTACAGGGGGGCATATTACTGCCTAAGGGGGCGTACACCTAGCTACAGAGGGCGAGGTTGAACTGGCTAGAGGGCTAAAGACTTGGCTAACAGGGGGACTACTAACCTGGCTACAGGGGGTAAATTTTTCTTCATGAGGGTAATTATTACCATTTGAGGTTGGCAGTAGTATAGATGGGGAGTTTGTATACAGATCGGAATTTGCAGAGAAATGCTGATAAAATGAGGAGTCTAAGATGTTTGTTTTGTACGTTTTTCAGTGAAGAGTCATGGCCGGGAGAAGTCTTCATGGCGTCTGGGACAGATGGAAAAGAAGAAGAGAAAGAGAATAACTCTTCAGAGGCGTCTCCTGTAAGTCACCAAATGTAACTGCAGTGTAATCCCTTATATTTCTGCTGAGCCTACATTCAACTAGTATCTACCATCACATAGTTACATAGTTACATAGTTACATAGTTAGTAGGTTGAAAGAAGACACATGTCCATCGAGTTCAACCAAGGGTGGGGAAAATGTGGGTGAGGGAGAGAGACAAGGAATTAAAAGCCCAGGCTCCTCCACTTGGTTAATGCCCCGACAAAAACCCACAAGGCAAGAACCAAACCTGCTCCAGATACGACCCTATATCTGAACCCAGAGCCGCCACCGGCCCAGGATCACGATTTTTACCTAGCTTACGTACGCATTAATATTCTTTAGGTTCCAGAGTAGGTATCTAAGCCTGTTCTTGAACTCTATCTACTTGTTCCTGCTCGTGACCAGTCCCTCAGGGCTAGGCTATTACACAGATTTACACGTTCTTACAGTGAAGAACGCTCTTCTCCTCTGGAGATTGAATCCTTTTTTCTCTAGTCGAAGGGAATGTCCCTTGGTTCTTTTGAGGGGGCTTCACCTGAATAATTTTTACCCATACTTTTTGTTAGGGACCATTTTATATATTTATATAGAAACTTAACTCATGTCCCCCCGAAGCGTTCGTCTTTTTCTCTAGACTAAATAAGTTCATTCCTACTAACCTAGCCTCATAAACTAAGATGCTCCATTCCCCTTATATTGTTTGGTTGCTCGTCTTTGTACTTCTCTAGCTTATTACATTCTTATATAAAACTGGGGGCCCAGAACTGACACACGCATATTCTAAGTGAGGGTCGCACCAATGCTTTGTACAGCGGTTAGAATGACATCCTTGTCCCGCGAGTCCATGCCTCTTTTTTTAAAATAAACGCCAATATCTTACTTGCCCTAGAGGCAGCTGATTGGACACTGGCATGCTGTTTCTGTTGTTTATGATCTACCAAGAACGACCCAGATCTTTATCAACAAGAGATTACTCCAAGTTTTTCTCCCCCTAGGACATATGATGCCTGTATATTATTTCTCCCAAGATGCAGAACCTATACATTTTCCACATTGAACCCCATTTGCCAAGTGGATGCCCAAGCACCTCAGTGTGTCCAGGTCTGCTTGCTATTATGAGTATCTTCCATAGATAGCACTACCATACATAGCTGGTGTCTCATTCTGCAAAATCGAAAACCGTGATATTGCTCCCTTCACCTATATCGTTAATAAATACATTAAATTTGAGAGGTACCCAAACTGAGCCCTGCAGGCAATCCACTCTCAACGGGACCAATCAGAGTAGGATTCATTTACCACCACTCTCTGATTACGATCCCATGCTGCCAGTTTTAATACAATTACACACGTTATCTCTAACCCAATGGGATTCTAGTTTACATAACAAACGCTTATGCGGGGGACAGTGTCAAACGCCTTTGCAAAAGTCTAAAAACACAATATCCATAGTGCCGCTATCCAGACTTCTATCACCTCTTCATAAAAAGAAATCAGATTGGTCTGACAGCTTCTGTCCTTAGTAATATCCAAGCTGGCAATCACTAATAAATATTGTGCGTTTGTCTACTATTCTCCTGTATATAGTCCCTAATGAGCCTTTTAAAACATTTTTTTCCCACTAACATGATGTTATAACTTACTGGTCTATAATTACCTGGGCAAGACTTAGAAACCTTTTCTTGAAGATGGGTGAATACATTTGCCCTTGCGCCAAGTCTCATGGCACTATACCAGTCACAAGGGAATCTTCTAATTATCAAGTACGGGGCACACTGATGATAACCGAGCTGAGTCTTTAAGACTCTTGGAGTGATGCCATCAGGGCCTGGAGCCCTTGTTGCACATTCAGTTTATTTAAATTGGCGTTGGGATCTTTTTCTACACTGAGCAATTAATTATAGCGATCGATGTATTAACAGTAATGGCACCAACTAGACTCTGCACTTGGCCCACCCCCCTCAACTAATATCTCTTGATAGTATATACTGAGCTCGACGAACCTATTTATAGTACCTCTGCTTTCTCTGGCACCAGTGACCAGCTCCCCATCACAGGTTTTTTAAGGGTCACTGGCTCTGACTTTGGCTTTTTGGCATTTATATGCTTAAAGAATTTCCTTGGGCAGTTAGTCTTGCTATTCCTTGGCCACTTGCCTTTCATTTTGAATTTTAGCTGACTTTTAATCACTTTTACAGATTTTTTTAGCTCTTTGTTAATTTTCACAAGGATGATGCCTGAAGCCCTCTGATTATATTTTTTAAAGGCCCTTTTTTTTATTGTTTCTTTCCCTCTTAACAGAAGGTTAGATGCATGGTTGGTTTTAGTTTTAGTCGCCCTCTATACATTGTTACCCATTAGGAATATATTTGCAATAAATTTCCCCAAAGGTATATTTAAGCTCCCCCATTGGGCTTCTATTTCACAATTTCGTTAATAGATGCTCCCAGTCTACGGTCCTGTATTGCGTCCCATCAATAAGCAAAATTTGGCCCTTTTAAAATTAAATGTTTTAATTCCGCTCTGTTTTTCTTTTTATTCCAGTTTACGCTAAAATAATTTATTGTTTGGTCACTGTTGACCTCAGATTTTCAGAAAACCGTGACCGTTCCTGACAAAGTTTCTGCTTTGTTAGAATGACCAGATCCAACAAAGCATCACTTTCTAGTGGGTTCTACACAAACTGCCCAATTAAAATATATCCTCTAACCAGATTGAGAACTTCCTTCCTTTTTCAGTTGATGCGAGAACCGTGGACCCCGTAAATGACTGGGGGAATTGAAGTAACCCATTTATTATCACGTGTACCCTGCCTGAGTTGCCCGCACCATTTGATTTATGCATCTGTTCTCTTTCTCCTCAGTGATGTTCGGGGTCTATAGGATTACACCTAAATAATATTTTCTGCATTAATCCCCACCTTGTATTCCACCCACGTTTGGTCAGGGTCTGCAGAATTTATTTGAACCCTTAAGTAGTAATAGTTTTGGGTCTTGGTTTTATGGTGTTTTTTTTTTACTAACATGCTTCGTTCTGGTCTAATGCCCTTCCATGTTATAGGTGTATTTTTTGGTGAACTGTCATGTCATACATAGGTGAGGGTTTTGAAAAAAATGCAAATTTGTCAGGCCTGATTTTCATGGTGCAGTGATGGCTGAGGAGATGGAAGGGATCTATGTGGAATGTGCAGACAAATATAGTGACAGGAAAAAGAAGTTTTTTCTCTGTAAAAATACATCAGGCAGTTCACACTGAGGCCGCAAAAAAAAATGCCGTGTGAACCCAGCCCTACTGAAAAAAACTTAAGGGCCTGAGCCCCGGATGTTTTGGGACCCTAGCAATGCCGCTGACGCTGCTGGAGGTAGCAATACTAGAGAAGTTCTGCTCCTCCATACACTACTGTTAGGCCGTGTTCACACGGCTTATTCCCGAAGGATTTGTGAGCCGTATTGAGCTCACAAATCCGCCGTGAATAAGGGGACGCGGACGGAGGGAGGCGGCCGGAATGCGAGGCAATGGGCGCCGCTCTCCGGCCCCATAGACATGCATTGTTTAACGGCGCATAAGCGACCGAGGTAAATAATGTGCATGTCAGTTTTCCCGACTGGCAGATTCGACCGAGCGGGGAGGAGCGTCGGTATCCACTGTTTCTCTATGAGGCTGTGGGATTACCATTAATGACAGGGAGGATTGGCGCCAGTTTCCTTGCAGCGCAAATCCCGGCGCGGAGTACGACGCCAATCCGTGCCCAAATTAGCCGTGTGAACGAGTGGCCTTACATGATTTACCGGTTCACATCACCTGTGTGGTCGGTCACATGATAAGATGCTGCTGGACCGGTTGTAATACTGGATAAACTTCTATTTCTCTATAATCTACTTTTATCTTTATACCTGGGTCACATTGACTTTTTGGTGGTCACATGATAGACGCTGCTAGTGGGGTAGTAATTATGTAGAGGTTCTGATCCTCCATACCACTACTGTTACATGGTTACCATGGTTCACATGACCTGTGTGGTAGTCACATGATAAGACGCTGCCTGGATGGTTGGGGTGGTTAATACTGGTGAAGTTCTGCTCTCCATTCATACTGTAAAAATGAATACTCAGGGTCACATGACCTGTGTGGTGGTTCACATGATAAAATGACTGGCTCGGAGGTAGTTATACTGTAGTGGTTCTGCTCCTCCATACATATGTTTCCTGGATACCAGGGCCACATGACCTTGTGTGGTGTTCACATGATAAGAACACCTGTTGGTTGGTGGTAATTACTGGAAGAAGTTCTGATCCTCCATAACTTATGTTACCTGGATACCGAGGGGTCACATGACCGGTGTGGTGGTTAATTAAGACAAGACACTGCTGGAGGTAGTAATACTGAGGAAGTTCTGCTCCTCAATACACTACTGTTACCTTGGATACCGGGGTCACATGACTGTTTTGGTGGTCACATGAGACACTGCTGTATGGTAGTAGGTCTGAGAACTTCTGCTCCTCCATACACTACTGTTACCTGGATACTAGGGGGTCACATGGTCTGTGTGGTGGTCACATGATAAGACGCTGCTGGAGGTACTAATACTGGAGAAGTTCTGCTCCTCCATACACTACTGTCACATGGTTACCAGGGTTACATAACCTGTGTGGTGGCCACATGGCTGTTTTGTCCATACAGTTACTTAAAGGGGTTGTCTCACTATGAAGATCATAGTTGTAAATGTGGGGACCAAAAATGTAAGATTGTAAGTCATTGGTTATCTATCTGGCATAAGTGCTACGGTTTTAGAGACGGGCTGGTTTACTTGTGCATTAGCAAACGGTGTTTGCTTCAACTGACCAGTAAACATTCTGTCCTGCCCAGGTCGTGCCATGCAAAAGGACAAGGCAGTTAAGAGGAGGGCAGGGATTGTGTGTATTGGCATGGTAAGGAGGAGAGCAGTGAAGGAGGATACAATACACACATATAACCCCTGAATGTCCTCTCACTGCTTCTCATCCTTGCCTGCAATACACACATCCCTGCCCACTCTCTTAACTGCTTTCCTTGCATGTGCCACGACCTGGGACAGCAGGACAGAATGTTTTACTGGTAGGGAAGCAAACACCGTTAGCTAATGCACATGTAAACCAGCCGTTCTCTAAAACCGTAGCACTTTGCCAATAGTAACCAAGGACGTACATTCTTAGATTTTTGGTCCCCACATTTTCAACTATAATCTTCGTAGTGAGACAACCCCTTTAATGGGAGCCATTATGATGGACAGGAGTGTGGACTGTACCATTGTTTTCTGGACAGAGGGCTACTGCTCTGATATAACAGAGGTATAGAAGCAGAAGTTTTAATACAAGTGTAGTAGAAAAATGTATGAATATATATTATATAAACAATACAATACGTAAAGACATTATAAAGTGGACAACCCCTGGACCAAGCTTTTTTTTCAATTTCCAATCACCACCTTTTAAGAATCATACTTTTTTATTTTCTGTAGCTGTATAACTTTTTTAATAACTCTGGGGGAAATAGAAAAAAAACACAGCTAAGTTTTCTATATTTGAATTTTTATTCTGTACCGCATGAAAAGTGATTCCTTTATTCTATGGGTGGGTATGTTTTTGGGATAATAAATATGTACTGTATAGGTATTTTATGTTTAAAGGGGTTTAACAAGACTTAAACACCTCCCTACCACCTCCCACTGTGCTAAAGTAGAAAATTAACCCATATTTGCCTCTCCCATCACCACTGTTCTAGCGCTGCCAGTCCCCCAGTATTCTACTCCTACACCAGTATCTTACCAATGGCATCACGTTCATGGCAACCAATTACTGGCCTCTGTGGTCACAGGCTCTACATGCAGTCAGTCGAGTAGCATCATGTGATCTATGTACGTGACATCATCTATGGACTTGAGGAAGGGGTCATTTTTTGAAGGATGAAGTACCTGCTACCAGTTTGGGACACATGAAACTTTTGATCAATTTTTATTTCAATTTTTAGGGGACAAGGAGTGACCAAAAAAAACCACTATTTTTGAGTTTGTATTTTTTTTCTAGAGTGTTCAGTGTACGGGATAAATTATATAAAATTTTAATAGATCAGTCTTTTAAGGACACAGTGATATCAATTTAACTTTTACATTTTTTTTGTTGCAAAAGGGGTGATTTGAACTTTAAATATTTTGTTTGTTTTTTTTTAGACTTTTTAAACTTTTTTTGGTTTAACATTTACATTAAGTCTCCTTAGGGTACTTGACCATTATGGGGCTCAGTCATGTGAACAGCCGCCTGCATTGCATTAATATAGAAGAGTGTACCAATATGGACAAAACATGGTGATTATGAATCCTTCTTTAGGCTTTCAGCCACCATGTTAACGTATGAGTACCCTGTGATCTTGCCCAGCATCATTTCTCATTCACTTAGGTGCTGCAGCCACCATTGCCACGGCATTTAAGGGGTTAAACAGCAGGAAACGGAGCTGGCTCTGTTCCCTGATGTTACCAGCTGACAATTAGCAGCTGACACCAGCCTTCCATGTAGCAGACTTACTGAGTAAGTCCACTACATAGGACCTTACCGGTACCATTGTCAAGTTGATGATTTAAGGTAAAACATTAAAATCTGTTTAATCATTACATCCTTATTAAGCTCATCAGATATTTTTGTTTAAACTGCGTTTTACCTCTTTTACTGCTATTACATCCTTATTGAAGTATTAGATATTTTCCACACAGCTTTATTTGGAACAGATGCACTGCCTGCTTCAGTAAGAAGTCATATCAAGAGATCAAATAAATTCCTCTCTCTGACGATATAGAGGGAAGTTCAGAAATGTTTCTTATCAGCTAATGCCTAGCAATATTGCATAGATGCAGGAGACTATGAGGTCTCAGCAACAGCCAATTAGCCAATGATAAAATAATCATGTGATTCAAAGTTATATCAAATTGTACCTTCCTGTGATTAAAGAAGATGCTATACATCACCAATCTGCGTGACGTGTAATTTCTCAGCTCTTAAGCTGTCGACAGCTGTAATCACCTAATTTGGACGGGGACATCTAATTGGATAAGGAATAGAAAGAAAAGATAATTCTACACCTAATTACTATCTTGACACCATGACGTACCCATATGTCATGTGTTGGTGAGGAGTTAAAGAGGCATCTTCATATGACTTTTGGAAAACCTGCTACTTCCTGGGACCGCATTAAAATTAAAACGTAACTAGTACTCACCATTCTTTGTGTTCATGCTCACATAGCTATGACCATTGCAAATTACTTACCTAAGTGGTCACTGATCGCATGTACAGCATATTATTATTATTTATTTACAAGCACCATTAATTCCAGGTTGCTGTACATTCAAGCATATGTCCACTAAGGACAGTGATTCTAGCAGTGCTGGATTGGTGGCCACGGGAGAGGTTAGTAACCAGTTAATTTTATATTTTTATGAAATTTTAGGTTGTAGGTGGCTTTCTGAAAAACTTCTTTAACTTCAAAAGAGGTATAGAACAAACTGGACAACGAAGATTTTGCTTCCTGAACACTGATCGTTGATCATAAAATTCACCTTCACATTTTCCTGTTACATACTGTTTTTCTGAAATCCACTGTTTGAGCGTTTTTTTTTTTCTTCACATTTTCACGCTGTCCATGTATTGTCCACAATGTATGTGCTGTTATGTAATTTATACGAAAGCAAAGGCATACATTTCTTGCATTTCATTGTAATTGCAAAACTTCAGTGGAATTGTTACGGACTAAACACACCTAGACATGACTGGACGCTGCCTGAAGAGGCTGTAAAATCTGCCTGCAAAGATTCTGCAAGTTATTTCAAATCTAAGCATCTATAAACTACTATAATACAACCTGATATAGCTAAAATGTCTTGTTAGTGTTGAAACTCTAACAATACCTTCTGTTAAAATTGTGGATACCCTGTTTCCCCGAAAATAAGACTTCTCCGAAAATAAGACATAGTGCATTTTTTTATGCAATTCAGAGTTTGGCTGCTTATGCTGATGTTTGTGATGAAATCACTGCAGTATATTAATACATGTTGATGTTTTTGTTTCAATAATAAATGTAAATTATTGTTCAATAGAAAAAAAAACATCCCCTAAAAATAAGTCTTAGCTCATCTTTAGGAGCAAAAATTAATATAAGACACTGTCTTATTTTTGGGGAAACAGGGTAGTACATGTTTAAGCCTCAAAGATGCACCATCACAGCTCTCATCATGAAAGCATATAATCTGTACTTTGGATGAAGAATTGGTGATCAAGACAAATCATGGGCTCCTCAAATCTGCTGTGCAAGAAGTGCTGTTGATCTTACAATTTGGCTGAGAGGTTCTCGCAGGTCAATGCCGTTTGCTGTCCCAATGATATAGCGGGAACAGAAGGATCATGTGACCCACTGTTACTTCTGTCTAATCAATGTCTCTGGTTTCTCTGTTCAGCCTTGAGACCAGTACCACACAATGACACTCTTCCAATACCAAAGCCATCAGAGACATGAAACCTAGATAAGGCAGCCGACAAAGATGTTGCAGTCCATGGGTCAGAGATGGCAAACAAAACTGATTCCGACATTGAGCCAGTATGTCTGGTGAGCCTCATGTTATAACACAGCCAGAACTGAATGACTTGGTCTGGGACTTTTGCTTGTTAAGAGCAAATGCAAACTTACTGGCTTCAAGACTTTAACTCCTTAACCCACCATGGTCAAAATAAGGTGACTTCAGTAGTGATTAGCATACCAACTCTACTAGTGGAAGCAACCACAAAGTAGGAACCACAGGATTTGTCACAGTTAATCAAATACTAGATCAGAAAGTAAAGTGAATACCATTTAAAATATAATTTAATTACCAACAATTTAAATAGAAAGACAAAAACTAGCACCTGTTGTTTCCTTACACAAGAAACCTGTCAGGGTTTCATTGCCGCGGTTCCCCTGCCTTGGACCGTCGGCCTGCCCGTGCCTGCCATGCCCTCTGCTGGGGTCCCTGTGCAGGGTCCCAGCAGCCTGTGTTTTTTATGTACTTGCCTGTCCTGTCCATTCTTGTTGCTTCCTGGGTCCTGCCCTGTGCACTGGTGCCTCCTCTGGCGTGCGCGCGGCAGCGTCCTGCCTATTTATAGTGTCCTGTTCACCCCTGACCTCTGGCTATAAGAGGAAGTTCTTGTCTCTACTCTGGGTCAGTTCATTGCAGTCTTTTGCTGTGTCCAGCTGCTTCCCATCTTGAGCTCCTGCCAGCATCTCATCTGCTGTTGAGCCTTTAACCCCTGAGATGCTGGGCCAGTGTCTTGGGCATCTGAGCTCCTGGGCCGTCCGTCCGTCGTGTCTGTGTCTCCTGTATCCTGCCGTGTTCCTGTATGTGCTCTCCTTTCCTGCCGTGTTCCCTGGTCTGTACCTGATGTGTTTACCCGTCCAGTTCCTGCCCCTATCCTGTGGGCTAATGTGTACGTTTAACCCCCTTATCCTGCTGTACATGTTCCTTTTTCCTGTATTCCACCGCCTGGATTCCTGTCTTGCACCCCGGCCCGTCAAACCCCAGGTAGCCACGTCAGGGGGAGTGACCTGGGAGGTCCCCGCAAACCAAGTCCATCCCGCTTTGCGGCAGGCTTTTGGCGAAGACCAGGGGCCCCTTAAACTCCACTCCCTGGCGTGTCCTCCAGCTACCACCTCGCCTGCGGTTGATCACAGAGGATCCACACCCAGATGTCGGCGGTCGGCGCCTCGGCATACGTCCATCAGCGCCGCACCGTTACAGTACCCTAGTGGAACCTAAACCTGCCCAAAAAAACAAAAAAGGTCCTAAATATATACATAAAGCGAAACCATTTAAACAACAAAAACTTGGATTACTATCTCAATAAAAAATTACAAAATTCTTTATTAAAATCTTACATAGACCATAACAATCAAAAATAAAAATAAAAAAAAGAAGAACATACATAGACAAGAGGACAACCAATACAAAAATAGGGGACACATCAAAAGTAGAAGAATATAATCCCATGTAACCAGCTGCACAAAATAAGGTATTAATAATGCATGCACAAATACACCAAGGGCGACATGTATGATCGGGCTTTCCGCCTGTTTTCAGGCGTATCCTGCGCGTCACCAGCCCGAATCCGCTGTCGGGCACAGGGATGCGGTGTTAGGCGCAGCATTCGCCACTTTCAGCTGCGCCTTGCACGAAGGGGCGGGCAATGGGTGCGGTGTGGCCGCGCTGTAGGTGTTCCGGGGCGGGACGAGGCGCACAAGAAAACTCCGAGGCATGTACGATCGCGAGTCGGCAAAGTGCGGCGCAATGCAGCGCTCGGCAGCTCCGACAGTCAGACCTGGTCTTTTTTTGTCTAAATGCTCTGGCGGAGGCGAAGGCGAAGTGAAGCGAGAACGGAACATGCGAGGAAACATATAGAAGATCGCAACAGAAATCTAGGCGCTCAGCTCCATGCGGGATGTTTATTTCTTTATTTTCGTTAGCCAAGGATCAATAGTATGGGTGCAACGAAAATAAAGTAATAAACATGATTTTATTGAATTAATATTTTTTTCTTTACCCCCATATTATGATTCGTTTTATATACACCTCGGGACAACTGCTGTAGTCTTATCATTTGATTTCGGCCATGTACAGTTTTATTTCAGATTGCATTAGAAAACCCATAGGAGCGTCGCTTGCTCTCCCATTGGTCCAAATAACCGCGCCGCTTTTAACTTAGCCAATCACAGAGCTCGCTCGGAATTTCTTTTCCCCATAGAACTCTATGAGAAAGTAGCTCGCGCTCTCATTGGCTAAGCTGGACGAGCCCCCGCCGCTTCAACCAATCAGCTCGTTTCTGCATTTTTACTGTATTTTGAACTGTCCCGCCTTTGAATATAATTGGTCAATTTTTCTCCATAGGTTAGAATGGGTCCCTGTCGCTCCTATTCTGATTGGTCAATTCTCCTCCATAGGTTAGAATGGGTCCCTGTCGCTCCTATTCTGATTGGTCAATTCTCCTCCATAGGATATAATGGGCCACTGTCGCTCCTATTCTGATTGGCTGGTTTATGCCGACCAATCAGAAGAGCTTAAACAATTTGAATTACTGTATTTCCCGGCAATTTACAATATCCTAATTCTTGAATTAGGATATTGGAAAGTGATTTTGTTTTATGTATATTTTATTTTTGAGGTTTCAGCTCTTTTTCTGGGAATGTTTTCCGCCTTTATAAAGGCGATTTTTGATTCATACTCCGCACCGACATGTGAAATGATTTCTCGCGGTTTTCCAGCCTGTCTCGCATCGGAACAGATTTTCGGCGCAGTCCCGCACAGCGCCTAAGTCCCCGCACTGCGCCCCACACACTGGCGAGGTGCAGGGAACTTTTCCCCGCATGTACGAGTGTACCTCCTCGGACGGCGAATCTCTGGCGCAGCCCCGCACTTCGCCTCAGTCCCCGCACTGCGCCCCACACACTGACGGGGTGCGGCGGACTTTTCCCCGCATGTATGACCACACTACTTCCGGCGGCGAATCTCCGGCGCAGCGCCGCTCTGCGCCTAAGTCCCGCACTGCGCCTAACACACTGGCGAGGCGCAGCGGACTTTACATAGTATGTATTAGTGCGCCCCGGCGCCGACATAAATCAGGCGCAGATTTCGCTGGAAAACCGGCGGAAAAGCGCTCCCCGACCCGGCGAGAATCATACATGTCGTCCCAAAAGTCTATATATATTCATTAACCAGAATAAAACTGGTATACACAATAAATGAGTAAATCATTGGTTTAAGTGCATAGCAACATCAATACCAAAACGTGCAGCTCTGTATGGTATATAGTATGTACTATCTCTACCTAACACCCCAAACTCTAACTGTAATGGGCCCATAAATAGTTTAAAAAATCAGATCTATTGTAAAGGACCATAATGAACAAGTCATATTACCCATATAGAGAGGGGGAAGGTAGACGTCGCTGTGACCCCCATCCCGACGCGTTTTGCCAACAACAGGCTTCTTCAGTGGACAACAGGGAAACCAAGCAGGTACAAAATGACACAAAGGACCAATATACTATTCCTGTGTATAAAAAATAGATATATCAAATTGTACCATAAACACCACCAGCAGCACTAGCTCCATACAATACAAAAACCAAGTATCCAATATTTGACCATAAGGGCATGTCCCCACTGCACGGGTTTTCGGTCGGTTTTTCAGCCGGTTTGCGGTTTTTCCGACCGCCTGAAAAACCGGCCGAAAATGAGCACAATGGTGCTCTACGGAAAACTCGTGCAACAGTCCCCACTGCACAGGTTTTCCGCCCGGCGGTTTTTCCGCCCGCGGGCCGCTCAAAAAACATTAAGCATGTTCATTCTTACGTCCAGTTTCCGGACGGAATATGAACACCTCAATGGGAGGGGGGAGGGCTCTTCTCCGCTCATCGCAGAGAAAAGCCGTCCACCCCCCCGCGGCGGTGGGGACGGCCGAAAAACCGCACAAATACCGGCCGGTTAAACCGACCGTTATTTGACCACTGCCGTGTGAACGCACCCTAACTAGACAAACACCAATACTACTTCCAACGCGTTTCACCTGCAAAATAACAGGATCATCATGGAGAAAAAGAGGTAACAAAATAACACCGTAATGCAAAGAGTATGGTATTAAAGAAAACAAAAAAGGATATTAATAGGGGACTGTAAGGCTATGTGTAACGGCCGGGTTAGTAGACCCACTGGACCACCACAAGCGGTGGCAACAACTGGCCAGGGGGCGGTCTAAGTTGGTTGGTATTTACCCGAGCCCCCCCGCAAAAGCGGATGGATTGCTACGGTGGGGGTATACCAGGTGTACCCCGAATGGGGGCTTGTGGAGGTGGGGCCGGGTGCGCGAGGTCAAATTGTGGAGGAGAAAAACCTTTTGTCGTGGGCAAGCAGGAAGGTAGGGCAGGCAGCAGGATTCGGAGTTTGAGAAAGTAGCAAGAGTGGGTACACGGAAGGGCAAGAACACCCTTAAGGAATGATTTTTTAAGGCACAAAAGGGGACATGACCAGCAAGGAAGTACCGTGGACCAACCAATTTTAGGGTCAGCGCCCGGCAATTAGCCAAATTTCCGGCGCGCTGGGCCCTTTAAATTTACCGAAAATGAGCGCCCCTGGGGATCGCAACATTAAACAGTCACCTTGGATCTAGTATTTAATCAAAAACAGTGTTGAGTTTAGTTCGAAAAAACCGTGTGAGTTAGTTGGAGGATAAAGTGAAGCCAGTTTTTCAATGGGGATATCATTTTTTTTTTTTTTTTTTTTTTTTTTTTTTTTTCTTGTTATTCTCTTATCTCAAAAAAAACCCCGAAAAGCACTGGGGGAAGTTAAAGGGTTGTTCATACATTGATTTCTCACCTCAGTCCTGTTTTTTTTGGTTTCATATTGAATTCAGGGGTTGGTTTAAGGCTTTCATTAGGTGCAGTAGAAGCCAGGTCTGTAGTTGCAACCAGTGCTGGGAGCCTATAGGGAGATTGAAAAAAGGTCTGAGTATAGCAAACCAGTGCTGGAGTTCAGGGGGATTGAAAGGTCTGTAGCTATAGGACCAGTGTGGAGCATCAGGAAAGGATCGAAAAGGTTGTAGTTAGGACGGGGCTGAGAGCCCCTACAAAAGGGATATGTAGGAATAGGTAGGACACTGTTAATGGACTATTTGAAAAAAGACTTGTTTTTTGCAAAATTTTTTAACAAAAAGCAGCAATCCTTGTGTAAACAAACCCTTTTTAAAATAACTTTTTTGCGCTGTGATTCAGGGTGTGTTTGTCCGTTTAGTTTCACACTCGAAGTGGAGTCTGTTTTGAGCGAATTTTGTATGAATGCAGGGTTGTGAGCTTTGCCCTATGAGCCTCGACACTTGCAAAAAAGACTTTGTATTAGGTCTAAAAATTTTTCAGAAAAATTTTAATATAAAGGACGGACCGGTTAAGTCCAGCTGCAACAATTAAAAAAAGTTTTTTAAATCGTTTTGGGTTTAGGAGATTCTCTATCTTGATGATGGAGTCAAGAAGTAAAAAATCTAATATCTTTAGAAAAATGTTTTTTTCCCTACTATTTGCTTAGTAAAAAAAAAAAATTCCCCTATAGTACTTTGATGACAAAAAATTTTAAAAGGGAAAATGACAGTTTTCTAAAAATCAGCATCTCTTCATGTTGACCCCCCATTCCATTTTCCGGTCTGTTAAGTCCCAAACCCAAAAATCCACCTCATTCTACTGTACTTTAAGGGGTTGTATATTTCATTAAAATGGTCTTAGAAAAAGGGGACAGTGAAAACAAGAATCGCAATTGGATGTCATTTGCCCAAAACTGTCTTGTTTTTACTGTTCCCCCATCTTCTGTTTCTGTAAAAAAAGTTCCCAGGGCCCCGGTCGGATTCCCCCTCCTTTTATTTCATTTGCTGCGGCTCTACTAATTTACATTCTGTCGGCCACCGGGCAATTACGGAGCGAGCTTTCCGCTTTCCTCAGATAAGGGGCCGGGAGATTTCCTCTGCACAGCAGCAGTGACAGTAAAATGCGCTGTTTTACAAACAGAAACAGCAGAATTTCTGCCTCGGTGCCCCAAGTGTAAACATAGCGGAGCATTAGGCTGCTCTTCACTCAGAAAAAGGGGAGGCAGCATTTCACTTGCACAGCAGAAAAAAACACCTAAACACCGCAGCTGTTTTTACAATCGAAAAAAGCAGAATTTGCCTCGGTGCCCCAAATCTCCTGCGTGTAACATAGGGAGAGCTGTGTGTCTGGATGAGTTCGTGAAAATGGATTCAACTGTAACAAACCTCCCGCTGTGAGAGGAGAAGAGATCAGTGCTCTGAGTTCATAGAAGGCTGTCTAGACTGAATGCGGGCATGGGGTATGTAAAAAGCTCTTACAAAATAAGACTGCATAGGGAGCGGACAGTGACATGTGGACTCAGAGAGGGGAAGGGGAAGAGCACACTGACTCAGGAGCGAGCATGAACAGTGAAGGGGGGTGTTTGTTATCCCCTTCAGATAAGAACACCCAGCTAGAAGGGGAAGAAACGCCCCTGGATTTCAGGAAATGAGAGAATCAAGCGTCAAGAAAACAGCCGAACTGATGAAGCGATACATCCCCTTTAATGTGCTTCTGATTAGGTGATCACCTGAACCAAATCTTATTTAATGAAGGAAAGCATAAAAAACACTGCTGTGGACTTCACAGTCCTCTTGCAATAGGTCAAGCTGGATGGCAAAACAAGTGCTAGGAATAGGCCAAAAGGAATTTGAATGAAAAAATCATGGTTATTCCACCAAATATTGATTTCTGAACTCTTCCTGACTTAAACCATTAGTCTTATTGTTTCTACATAAATATGAACTTGTTTTCTTTTACATTATTTGAGGTCTGACAGCTCTGCTGCTGCTGCTTCTTTTTTTATTATTTTGAAGATTTCTCATTTACTGCAAATAAATACAAAATTTTTTGCTTTGAATTTCAGAGACATTTTGTCAGTAGTTTATATAATAAAATAACAATGTACAGTTTTCTTCAAAAATTTACCATTGAAGAGAAAAATCAAAGAAACTGAAAATTTTGCAGTGGTCTCTTCATTTTTTACATAGTTACATAGTTATATAGTACGGTTGAAAGAAGACATGTGTCCATCAAATTCAACCAAGGGTGGGGCAAATGTGGGTCATGGGAGAGAGACATTATGCCCAGCCTCCCCACTGGTGAATGTCCTGGAACCCACAAGGCAAGAACCAATCTGCTCCAGGGAAGACCCCATCTCTGACCCCAGAGCCGCCACCAGCCGGGATCCAGAATTTTACATGGCTACATACGCATTAATATTCTTTAGTTCCAGGTAGATATCCAAGCCTTTCTTGTAACTCCTAACTGTTCCTGCTGTGACCAGCTCCTCAGGCGGCTATTCCACAGATTCACAGTTCTTACAGTGAAAAACGCCCTTCTCCTCTGGAGATTGAAACCTTTTTTTCTCAGCGAGGGAATGTCCCCTTGTCTTTTGAGGGGGCTTCACTTGAAATAATTTTTTCCCATTTCTTTTTGTAGGGACCATTTATTTATTTATATAAATTAATCAGGTCTCCCTGGAGCCGTCTTTTCTCAAGACTAAATAAGTTCAATTTTACTAACCTTCCTCATAACTAGATGCTCCCTTCCCCTTATAAGTTTGGTTGCTCGTCTTTGCACTCTCTCTAGCTGCATTACATCTCTTCTATAAACTGGGGCCCAGAACTGAACAGCATATTCCAAGTGAGGACGCACGCATTTTTGATGAGGATCCTGCACAAAAGACTCCTGTGTTAACACAGAATTCTCTTATGGCAGAACATATGGTAAATTTATCTAACAGGTGGAAATTATAAGGATAAGGCCACATAAGAGGGTTAGGTCATATGCTGCCAAAACCATCCCCCCTGCTTGCCAATGCCTACACACGTTTGAGGACATCTGCACACGTTTGAGGACATGTGAGCGTGGATCTTGGCCACATCATGGCCACAGTCAAACTGTGCATTTTGTTTCCACCCTAACTGATACCTGAACATGATCTAAGGTGCCCGAGCTCTGTCCCTTTGTGTTTTTTCTTCTCTACTAGGACAGGTGGGTGAGCAGTCCCCGACTAGCGATGCTTCAACAGAACGGGGCCGGACCGTAGGCGGAGCCGGGATCAGGGGAGGCCCCCCGCATGACCCGGTGCGGGTATTTAAACCGCGCCCTGCACGGAGCAGGGGATCAGAAGCGCCAGCGGCAGAAGCAGTCCCACCCTCCCTCCCTTAGTTTCTTGGGGGAAGCAAGTTCGGCTGGTTTGTTATAAAGGGGCATCTCTTTTTCTGTCACAGTGGCAGGGGCGGGATGGGGTCCTTGGAGTTTGTGGAAATCGGTGGGGGAGGCAGATATAATCTGGTCTCCCCTTGTTTGGTGGCCCTTTGAGGAATGGTCTGGCGAAGGCGGGGGCTCTGCAGGACGGTGTCCTTAAGAGCTGGTGGAGAGTGGTAGCCACCTGAGGTGGCTTTTAGTGTCCTTGATTCGGGGGTGACGGCTGAGGGCAAGGTAGAGGAGATCGGAGCATTGCGCTTTCCGCCACACCTAAGTTAGATCCAAGGACCTCAGCCCCATGGTTACAGATAAGGTTTTGAAGTATCTGTTGGGTTTTGATGGGACGGAGGTATGCATGGGTAGCGGTTGCATACCTATAGTGGGATTATGTTTTGTATATTTGTATTTATGTTAATAAAACGGCAGCTGTGGCCATTTCATCCAACCCTTGTCTCTGTGTCCTTTTTCGAGGTTGGGTGAAAGAGTTGGCGCAGTGGGTGGTAACAAGTTTGTCGGTTGGAGGAAGAGGGGGTGGGGGGAGGTAGGCGCTGCATGGGGTCATGGTGTCTGTCTTCCTAGATAATAACGGAGATTTATAGGTGTAACTTAGTGTGTGACTTCAGCACTCTAAGTCATGCTCCATAGTAAAGAAATCAAGGGCCAGACCATAGAGCTATTCCTGATTGAAGCCCCAGCGCTGCTCCATAATCTGGACCTCCATACCTGCCTCTACCGGCAGTTTCCTGGCACTGCTCTTCCGCCTCTTCTCTCATCGATGCCAGGCTCCTCTGGATCCAGGATCAGTGACAGTGCTGCTCTACACTTCTCACCACCTCTAAATTCCCCTCCTCCCCTGCTCACAACACCTGTGGAAGCTGCTGTCCTGATAATTGTGTGCCACATACCACCTTGAAACTGAGGGGCCACACATTTACCGGGCCATCATGTTGACTGCTGCAGCAGTAACGCGTGGTGCACTCTATTTTATTTCCACCCTCCGGGGTTAAACAGATTTGTTTAATATGTGTGCTGTGGCAGGCTGGCACTTGTAGTTTCACAACTGCTACTGCTATAAACTACAGGTGCGAGCATCCTACACTGCACATGTTAAAACAAGTACTAATCTGCACCCATGAGATTAGTAGTTGTGATTAACATGCGTACTGAGGAATGCTGGCACTTTTAGTTCCACAGCTACTGCTACTATAAACTATAGGTGCCAGCACGCCACACTGCACATGTTAAAGCAAGTACTAATCTGCACCCATAAGATTAATACTTGTGTTTAACATGCGTGTTGAGGAATGCTGGCACTTGTAGTTCCACAGCTACTGCTGCTATAAACTACAGGTGCCAGCACACCACACTGCACATGTTAAAGCAAGTACTAATCTGCACACGTAAGATTAGTACTTGTGTTTAACATGCGTGCTGAGGTATGCTGGCACTTGTAGTTCCAAAGCTACTGCTGCTATAAACTACAGGTGCAAGCATCCTACACTGCACATGTTAAACAAGTACTAATCTGCACTCATAAGATTAGTACTTGTGTTTAACATGCGTGCTGAGGAATGCTGGTACTTGTAGTTCCACAGCTACTGCTGCTATAAACTACAGGTGCCAGCACACCACACTGCACATGTTAAAGCAAGTACTAATCTGCACACGTAAGATTAGTACCGTATTTTTCAGACTTTAAGATGCACCGGACCTTAAGACGCACTTATCGTATTTTTCGGACTTTAAGACGCACCGGACCATAAGACACACCTACCGTATTTTTTGAACTTTAAGACGCACCAACCATAAGACGCACCTATCGTATTTTTCGGACTTCAAGACGTACCACCATTTTCCTCCCAAATTTGGGGGAAAAAAAGTGTATATTATAGTCCAAAAAAATGAGGCACTTGCCTTTAACATGTGTGCTGCGGCATGGTGGCACTTGTAGTTCCATAGTAGCATCTATGTATGGTCAGCAGCTGTGTAACTACAGGTGCCAGCACTTCACACCACACATGTTAAACATGGCTACTAACAGGGGCAGTGACAGCAAAACAAGCATGAAAAAGGTGTTAACTCACTATCTAAAACTATGAAAAGAATTGGCTGGAATTATGTTACAAAAATGTACCTGTTCTGACCTCGTCCGTAGCTCGGGCACTGCCTGTAATATCTTTCTTTTCTTCCCTGGGTCCTAACAAAGATTACACAAGATTTTCCACCTGCTATAGTTTATTATTGGATAGATTTCAATAGGTTTTACTACACCCAGATCCTTCTGCCAAAGATTTTCAGCTTCAGTAGTTCCAGTGTTTGCTTCCTGTTAAACAGTCTGACAGCAATGAATGCAGCCCTGGGCTTTGCTTCAAGGTTTCTTTCCGGGTTTTCCATTTAAATGTATCATAGCCTCATGTGGGCTATAAATTCATATGTGTGTGTTATATTACATCAATGGGCATATAACTGCCATCTACTGTGCTATGGCCACTGGTGTGTAGCCATTTTGATTGTGGACATGTTGCGTCACTATGCAGAAACCTCTTGTCACGTTCGCGCCAGGCAGACCCCCTGCATCGGGTCCTGGTCGTCAGCCACGGCCGCTGCGACCATAACTGCGGCTTCGGCCATTACATTTTCTCCTAGTGTGAACTCTGGTTGCAAACCTTGTATGTCTAATTGATTTCTGGCCAACGCCCATGGCTAGAAACCTTCCAGCACTTTTGGGGTTAACTGGTTCTCTTGGTGATGGACAGTTCCTTCTTCCTATCGCTTCTGCTCTTCTTCCTCCCTTTCACTATTTATAGTCTCTGCTTCCTGTCCTCTTTGCCTGCTATATGGTTTCCTTTCCCTATAGGTCGCCTGTATTCTCGTTTGACTTTCTGTGCTCTCTGACTCTTGCTTGGTTCCTGGTTATTCTTTTGTCTCACGTTTTTGTACTGCACTACTCGTTTGTTACTGACCTGGCCTGCCCGACTTCTGTTGTTTGTTCCGTGTTTGTTTGTCTTCGTCTGTGTTCACTTACTCAGAGCAGTCATCAGTCTTCTGGTTGGGGCCGACCTGGTAAGGAGTCGAGATCCCCAAAAGGCAGGGGCAGAGGTTGGGACCAGTGTCAGGGCCTGACTCGCCATGTCTCTGTGTGTGCCCTGACTGTCTCTGACACCTCTTGTGTTTTTGGCTGGGTCTTCAGCTACAATAGCCTTTGATGGGTTATAAATCATACTTATATTTGGTATATATCATATTAATGTTTAGCTTAGCTTTGCTAATTTAGCTCTCGTCTTCTATACTAGTTTTCCTGCTTCAGTTTCTCAATGTGCATTGAGCTAATGTCTATATCGTCTCCTGGTAGGTTTCTGCATTTACTGTACGGCCACATGGTGTATGTAAAATGCCGGTCAGATTCTGTTTAAGAATGCAGCTGGGATTTTAGCATCTTTTACGTGGTTTTGGGAGACGGTTCTGTCTGTGGTTTGTGGATTCGCCCATCCCTCACAACCATTGAATTGCACAACTTCCACCCGAAAACCGATCAGAAGATTTTGCATGTTCCAAATTTTTCAGAACACCTGCAGTATGAAAATCCGTTCAGTGTACACTTCTGAATGGATTTTCTATTAAAGTCTATGGAGACGGTTTCTTGCCGGTTTTCAGACGGTTTCCAAATCCGCAAACCACCTGAAAATCCGACCAGTAAACCATGCAGTGTGGATGGATCCTTCAACCTGACTGTAAACACCTTGGGTGACATGTCTGAAAACCGGTGTCGCCGCGGCAGCTTTTAGGCGCATTTAATCAGTGTAAAGTGCTCCTGAAAGTACGATCCTTTCCAAAATCTGCCGTCTGGTAAACCTTGTATAGTAAACTTAATGCGCCTAAAAAAGCGCATTGCACAATCGAGGTGCATAGCGTATCATTACTAGTGTCCTCCCCCGCGTATAATGCGCCTAGTTTTGGTCTATTACAGTTCATTTATATCAAGAATATGGCGTCAAAAGTTTTTTGGTTGCAAAATACTATGGCACCATTGTGTTGGGACATGTTGCCCCTTGTGTCCATTTTTTACCACAAGTAATTCTTTAACTACCGTGTTTCTCCGAAAGATGGGCTAAAGGGGTTTTATCGTTTCATCATTTGGCAGCCGTTTATACTGGTTGCTAAGGAGAGCTTATGAAATGGAGGGGCATGTTTCTCCTCCCAGCAGGGCGTATCTGCTCTCTCTCTGCAGACATGCCCCAAAGTGTGCACGTGACAAATCATTCTGTGTGAGCTGGGGGAAGGGAGAGGTTCTCAGCTGTCATTGGAATCATTAGAAGTGAAAAGCTAAGTGTAACTCCATAGTGTATATCTACATTTCTCGCTCTCTCTACATACTTTGTAATTAGAATGGGCATTTGACATTCAGGACTGGGAAAGATAGGTGATTTTTTTCTCTCTCTCACACACAGTGATATATCCTGCAGATTATTACACCTCTGACCTCTATAGATCTGCAGAACAAAACTATACGCTTTATCTGTTTGTGTATACATGGAACTGCACAAGATCTCTCTCTATGCTGCAGGACCACTGATCGCTGTCAGTGATTCTCTCTCTCTCTCAAGAATTAAACAAACGGCCCATTGCTTATGGTAACCAAGGGCCTACAAGCTTAGATTTTTCGTCCCCACCTGTTGAACTATGATCTTCGAAATGAGAAAACCCCTTTAAGGCTTATTTACACCGTTAGACCCAAAACAATTAGAGTTAGCAAGTGCTGATGGTGAATGGGCTCTCACACACAGATCTGAGTCACAAAGGCGCTTTATTGTGAGGTCCCTTGTTGTTCCCGCTGCGTTCCACTGAGAGTCCGGCACGACCCAGCCCTCACTGTTGTAAGGTCTCTTGAGTGAGATTCTTTTGTGGGTACAATTCTTTAGGCGGTGCTTGCTTTCCTGTATGAAGAGTCTACTGTATCTGTCTTGCTGTATTTACTTTTTTACATGTATGGACACTGGGTATTGGATACTTTTTTTTAATGACCAGTAGCTAGGGCTTATTTTTGGAGTAGGGCTTATATTTTAAGCATACTCCAAAAGTCCTGAAAAATCAAGCTAGGGCTTATTTTTGGGGTTATGAATGATTATTTTTTTACGAGATATCCGGCATGAATATAGATCCCAGGCAAATATGTCTACTGCTTGGTTAGCATAATAAATGGTTGATCCCCTCATGGGTTTGGATCTCCTAGAAGCCCTGAGGCAAATACATTTTCCACGTTATTGAAGGGTTCACCATTCAATCATTGTGTTGTTCCGGCATGGAGGTAAAGGGTCCCCACCACTTTCCCCCCACAAGGCCGGAAACCCGGCCCGGGAACGGGTGAAGACTTTTAACACGGGCCTCTATAGAAAACCCGCGCAGCAGTCCCCACTGCGCGGGTTTTCCACCCGGCGGTTACTCGGACCAGCGGCCGGTCTGAAAAATATTGATCATGTTCAATCTTCCGACTGGTTTTCGGACAGAATATGAACATGTCAATGGGAAGAGGGAGGGATTTTCTCCGCTAATCGCAGAGAAAAGCCGTCCCCCTGCGGCCGTGTGCACCGCACGAAAACAGTACAAATACCGGTCGGATAAACCGACCTGTATTTGCACTGTGGGGACTTTCAGCCTGAGCCAATATGGTGCTAAGACTCTTTTCACCAGAGACAATGTTTTTGGGTTACATAAGGTTGTCCTCCTGCCATGAAAGAAATGATTCTAACCAAAACAGCACAGAACTACTAAAGAGGACTCGGCGATAGAACACACTGAAAAACTGACACAGAACAGAACTAAAGCAGCCAGAGAACTTAAAGAGGTTTTCTCACAAAGTAAAGTTGATGGAATCTTGCACATTTAATAGAAAACATCTTCACCATTCATCATTAGTAAACATTCTGCACTGTTTTTGTTTTAGCTGCTCCCTTAGTGATCCATAGTGTACAGCTCATCTCCAGGGGCTACAACCAGTAATGAAAGATCCTCAGTCCTGGCTACACATGCACAGACATCATCTCTCCGGCAGCTACTGTCAGTCTCTTCCCTGCTTTGTAATCACACACACTCACTGCTGAGGAGGTGTTCAACCCCGTGCTGTCATTCTACTCCCGTCCTCTGTACTCCTTTAGTAATCACACACACTCACTGCTGAGCGAGTGTTCACACTCAGGTGTCTGTTCATTCTACTCTCCTGTCCTCTGTACTCCTTAGTAATCACACATACTCACTGCAGAGCGAGTGCTCAACCCCAGGTGCTGTCATTCTACTCCTGTCCTCTGTACTCCTTAGTAATCACACACGCTCACTGCTGAGCGGGCGTTCAACCCCAGGTGCTGTCATTCTACTGCTGTCCTCTGTACTCCCTAGTAATCACACACACTCACTGCTGAGCGAGTGTTCACACTCAGGTGCTGTCATTCTACTCCTGTCCTCTGTACTCCTTAGTAATCACACACACTCACTGCTGAGCGAGTGCTCAACCCCAGGTGCTGTCATTCTACTCCTGTCCTCTGTACTTAGTAATCACACACACTCACTGCTGAGCGAGTGCTCAACCCCAGGTGCTGTAATTCTACTCCTGTCCTCTGTACTCTTTAGTAATCACACACACTCACTGCTGAGCTAGTGTTCAGCCCCAGGTGCTGTCACTCTACTCCCGTCCTCTGTACTACTTAGTAATCACACACACTCACTGCTGAGCTAGTGTTCAACCCCAGGTGCTGTCATTCTACTCCGGTCCTCTGTACTCCCTAGTAATCACACACACTCACTGCTGAGCTAGTGTTCAGCCCCAGGTGCTGTCACTCTACTCCCGTCCTCTGTACTCCTTAGTAATCACGCACAATCACTGCTGAGCGAGTGTTCAACCCCAGGTGCTGTCACTCTACTCCCGTCCTCTGTACTCCTTAGTAATCACACACTCACTGCTGAGCTAGTGTTCAACCCCAGGTGCTGTTATTCTACTCCCGTCCCCAGAACTCCTTAGTAATTAGTCAATTAGTGCAAAAAAATAAAAAGAAAAAAGAAACCTCAGTCAGGTATGTATATTAATAAAAGAAAAATCCACATGTTTGGTTCCTGCAGGGATTTGAACCTAGTATCCCTGTGCTCAAAGGCAAATGTGCTAACTACTCAGCTACATTTTAGCTACTCACAGCTCTTTACATATACAGACCTTTGAGCACACTGTGGGGAAAGGAATGGTGATGTCAGACCTTCTGGGTCACATGATATGCAGTTCAAACAAATCACACGCGCCCCTTTTGAACACACTGAAAGCTGAAGAAAGACAAACCAGGTATGAAATGCCTTTGTGGTAAAACCCCTTTAAGAGAAAGAGGGCCATTGCTAACTACTGATAGAAATCAAAATAAAAAAGGACTGAGCACATTAGATGCTAGAAACAGGATGCAAGTCGCTCACAAAACACAAGCCCTCAGCTTTACAGTATACTCTGCGCCAGCTGCCAAGTGAACCTCAGCTTTATAGAGGGCTAGCAAATAACCATTCCCACTAATTGAGCATACGGGTGTGCAGTCTTAGCTGATAATCCTGCATGGCAATGGCCTCATCTGATCTAGTAAGCAGGAAAAGACGTTCGGTCCTGCTCACAAGTGTCATTAAAGTGGCAACCAGATACCCTTCTCTTGATTTCGCTCCCACTTTCTGTTGTTGCTGTGCTATTCTTAAAGGGGTTTAGCCACGATGTAATGTTGATGTGGGATCCTCCAAAATGGGTATTTAATCACTTTTCTAAATATATGTGATTACAAAAAGTGAAGCCTGTGAGAGCCACAGCCTTACTCAGTCCCCCTTAGTTTCCTGACAGTTTACATTAGACACGACCAGGACACTGACAGGAGCTGATCTGGCCCCGCTTGCGTGTTTGCACTTCTTATCTGATGACAGGGAACATGAAGGAGCTTGCAAGGGGCTGGGGAGAAAGTGCAGTGTATGAGGTTGTCTGCTGTATTGAGAATCCACTGGTTGTAATGTAATTATTTGAGTAAACATTGCAGACGCTCCCTTCTTCCTCACTCTCTGCTCACCCCCCTCTCACCCCTGCAGCCATTCATGACTCAGCATGCTTTGTTTATATTCTCTCCTGAGCAGATAAGAGGTAAGGAACTCACTTTGTGGCTAAAGCCCTTTAAGCTCATACTGCACAGCAATGTCAGGTTGCTAGGGCAATCAGTGGCCACAAATGATGGATGATGTTATGCCTGGCTGCCTATTGAAATGGGAATCATTATGCCATACAGTCTCTGATAATTGTGTTTCATTGCTGTCCTGGCTCTCATTCCCTATTCTGTTGTTCTTGGCTTGGCTCGCCTCCTGATTGACCCTTATCCAGACCTCAGTTGTATTCCTGGATATTGCCTCTGCCTCGCCCCTTAGATTGTTTGTCTGGTACCTGTTGTTTTACTCCTGGCTCTCACCCTTGACTTTATTCCTAACTAAACTCCAGTTTTGTCATCTAGCCTACCACCTTCTTGACCTCTCTATTGCTGACCACCCTGCGCTCCTGATTAGGCCACCACTGTATTAGTGCTACTGCCACCAAAACATAACTGTCTAGGTGACCATGACCTGCGCTTCTTCCCACAGCAAAGTCCATACCTCCTCTTACCATGCAATTTCACACAGCCAGCTTAAGGCTCCCACTTTCTGTTCAGGCTGTGGGTGGTTCTATTATATAAGCTAACCACCAATTTACAACTAATGAACCAGTAAACCACTTTAGTCCATCGAGGACGTTTCTCCTATAAGTCTTCCAAATCACTGATAATATAGAAACAATCGGACTCCTGCTTGTTTAAAACCTTCCCTAGGTTACCAACTTACTCACTGTGGGATGGTGACCTTTCTCCCTGCTGTTTCTCATTATCAGCACAGGAGCTTGTTTATGTTTGTTATTCACAAGCTTAATCCCTTTAGACCTCCTGTTCTGTTATTTTAACCCTTCCATTACTTATGTCCCTATAACAGGCTGAGCTAGGAATAGCAGAGTTGATATGCCGATCACTGCTATAGAACCACCCACAGATAATATAGAAATGATGGATAGACAACTGGATATTTGTTCCTTATCTTCAAACATACTTTATTAAGTGCATCAAAAAGCAATTGTGCAAGCACTATAAAGATTAAAAGTATAGGGAAAGTGCTATAAAGTGATAGCACTTTCCCTATACTTTTAATCTTTGAAGTGCTTGCCCAATTGCTTTTTGATGCACTAAATAAAGTATGTTAGAAGATAAGGAACAAATATTCCAGTTGTCTATCCATCATTTCTATATTATCTGTGGTGGTTCTATAGCAGTGATCGGCATATCAACTCTGCTATTCCTAGCTCAGCCTGTTATAGGGAAATTAGTAATGGAAGGTTTAACCCCATAAGCCCCAGGCCCGGAAAGTAGTTAATGACCAGAACATTTTTTTAGTTTTTGCCTCCTCGCGTTTCAACAGTTGTAACTTTTTTATTTTTTCAATGACGCAGATGGATAAGGTCTCTTTTTATTCGAGAAAAGTTGTACTTTATGGGGGAATAGTTCAAAATCACTTACAAATAATTGTCGAAGTTTTTTTAATTTTTGTAAAAAATGTTTTGGTTCTTTTGCATTTTTTTTTACACCATTCACATTTCACACTTAATAATGTGTTAGATTGATTCTACAGGTTATTACGGTTGTGTGGATACCTAATATGTGTAGGGCTTTTTGTGTGTGTAATATATGCACAATTTTTTATTAAATTTTTATTTAATTATTTTTTTATTCATTTTTTTTACACTTTTTATGTTTTTTACTTTTTTTTAAAATCCCATGAAGGGAGAGCTGTTTTACTTTTTTTTTTTTTACACTTAGTAATGTATAAGCATATTCATACATGCTTATACATTATAATCTGTGTCAGTCTGACACAGGCAGTGATCAGGGCAGCACACAGTGTGCCCTGATCCTGGCTTGTTACATAGAGGAGCCCTGGGGCTACTCTAGGTCCCCAGGGCTGACTGTGCAGCCGTTCCCCGGTCTCTTCGGGTCACCGGGTGTTCCGATCACCCGACAGAGCAGGGAAACCCTTTGATTGCGCTGCGGTGACGATCCGCCTCAATAAAAGGGTTAAAACACCGGGGTGTGGAGGTTTCCCCCGCTTCCCGATGCTCGCAGGAGCTGCGCTGGGAACAGGGCTGTGTAATACAGCCCTGATCCCAGCGCTGCTGCGGCGCCCGGAGCCGCAATCCCTGATGTCTGCAGCGACGTCAAAAGTCGGTGGGCGGTCGTTAAGGGTTAAAATAACTTACAGAGGTCTAAAGGGTTTAAGCTTTTCAGTAACATAAACAAGCTCCTGTGCTGCTAGTAAGAAACAGCAGGGAGAAAGGTCACCATCCCACAGTGAGTAGGCTGGTATCCTAGGGAAGGTTGTGTAAACAAGCAGGAAATAAGAACTGCTCTAACTTTGAAAGAAAGAAAAATCAGAAAAGTAATGTATTTGGTAATGGTCTTTATTTACTTTTGCCATCATGAGTAAAGCTAATTAAGGAAATGGGAATGCCATATATATAATACCGTAAACGGTTGAAGACCCGAGTATTGCTTAGACTTAAAGGGGTTTTGCCACAATCTCATTTCATTCCTCCTGCATCCAGCTTTGTGTGCTCAGAAGGGGGCGTGTGTGATTTGTTTGAATTGTATCATGTGACCCAGCAAGATGACATCACCAGGCCTTTCCTCTCTCTAGTTAAAGAAAGGTCTGTTTATGTATAGAGCTGGGAGTAGCTACAATGTAGCTCAGAGGGAAAGTTTTTGCCTCACAGCACAAGGGTCCTAGGTTCAAATCCCTGCAGGATCCAAACCTGTGGATTTTATTTCTCTTTATCAATGCACAGACCTCATTGAGGTTTCTTTTTTTGTTTGCAATGTTAATCTAATTACTAGGGAGTATAGAGGACGGGAGTAGAATGACAGCACCTGGAGTTTGAACACTCAGTAGCTGCCTGAGAAGAGAGGTGATGTCTGAACATGTGCGACCGGGACTGAGGAACTCACAGCCCGGGTCGTAACCCTTGGAGACGAGCTGTAAACAATGGATCACTACAGGAGCAGCTAAAACAAAAATGGTGCAGAATTTTTAATAATGATGAAAGGGGAAAATGTTTATTATTTAATTTACAAACTTCCCACATCAATTAAACTTTGTGGCAAAACCCCTTTAAGATCTTGAAAATCTTGCAATTTGTTTTCACACTCCAAAATGTCACCAATATAATGCAAAATGGAGATTAAAGAAATTAAAACAGATACTAATATACACTCACCGGCCACTTTATTAGGTACACCATGCTAGTAACAGGTTAGACCCCTTTTGCCTTCAGAACTGCCTCAATTCTTCGTGGCATAGATTCCACAAGGTGTTGCAACGATGCTCAATTGGTACCAAGGGGCCCAAAGAGTGCCAAGAAAATATTCCCCACACCATGACACCACCACCACCAGCCTGAACCGTTGATACAGGATGGATCCATGCTTTCATGTTGTTGACGCCAAATTCTGACCCTACCATCCAAATGTCGCAGCAGAAATCGAGACTCATCAGACCAGGCAACGTTTTTCCAATCTTCTACTGTCCAATTTCGATGAGCTTGGGCAAATTGGAGCCTCAGTTTCCTGTTCTTAGCTGAAAGGAGTGGCACCCGCTGTGGTCTTCTGCTGCTGTAGCCCATCTGCCTCAAAGTTCGCCGTACTGTGCGTTCAGAGATGCTCTTCTGCCTACCTTGGTTGTAACGGGTGGCTATTTGGGTCACTGTTGCCTTTCTATCAGCTCGAACCAGTCTGCCCATTCTCCTTTGACCTCTGGCATCAACAAGGCATTTCCGCCCACAGGACTGCCGCTCACTGGATGTTTTTTCTTTTTCGGACCATTCTCTGTAAACCCTAGAGATGGTTGTGCGTGAATATCCCAGGAGATCAGCAGTTTCTGAAATACTCAGACCAGCCCTTCTGGCACCAACAACCATGCCACGTTCAAAGGCACTCAAATCACCTTTCTTCTCCATACTGATGCTCGGTTTGAACTGCAGGAGATTGTCTTGACCATGTCTACATGCCTAAATGCACTGAGTTGCCGCCCTGTGATTGGCTGATTAGAAATTAAGTGTTAACGAGCAGTTGGACAGGTGTACCTAATAAAGTGGCCGGTGAGTGTAGATAAAGTGTAACCTTTCATATAACACCAGAAACAGCTGCTGGAAATCATTGTCTATGATGAGAACAGGAGCTTCTTTGGTTCATCGGCTTTATACACAATCTACCAGAGAAAAAAAAAATAGAGCCCTCATCTGATGCCCAAAGGAGTCGCTCAACCTGGCACATGTAAAAGCAGTAGAGGACATATAGTAATGCACTGTACTGTAGAGAGGAGCTATAGACCGGCAGTCACTGCATGCACCTCACTAATACATGTAAGAGCAGTACAGGACATGTAGTACCGCACTGTACTATAGAGAGTGGCTATAGACCGCCAATCACTGCATGCTCCTCTCTAATACATGTAAGAGCAGTACAGGACATGTAGCACCGCACTGTACTGTAGAGAGGCGCTATAGACCACCAATCACTGCATGCACCTCACTAATACATATAAGAGCAGTACAGGACATGTAGTACTGCATTGCACTGTAGAGAGGCGCTATAGACCACTAATCACTGCATGCACTGCACTAATACATGTAAGAGCAGTACAGGAAGCGCCGGACCCGGCGAAGCTGGGGGGAGGCGGCGCATGACCGCGCACGTAGGGACGTGCGGGCCGTGACGTCGGGAAAGGGGAGGGGCCAACGGCCGGAGCAGCCGTGCGGGAGGAAGTGGACCTCAGGTGCGCGGCGTGCTTCAAGCGAGGTGGATGCACGCCGAACACTCCTCCTGCCTGACTACTGGAAGCATGGCTGAGGTACAGGAGCTGCTGGAGAGACTGTGCGCCGCGGCTGCGACGCGCGGGCGGGACTGGCTGCAGGGGGACGTGAGTGCCCTGCTGGGCGAGAGCGCCGTGGGAGCAGTGGAGATCCCGGTAGGAAGGACCGGGCGGCGCGCCAGGCCTCCTCAGAGGCTTAGCCCGGACGTCACGCCTTGAGCCCGCCGCAGCCGAAGGAGCCCCTCTCGGGACCCACCGGTCAGGGGGGTTCGTGCAGTTGCTCGCGCGCGTCCCTCCCGGGCCGGGAGGAATCCAGGCTGGCGGGTGGGTTCAGCGGGGGACACCCAATCGCGGTGCAGCAGAGTACTGCGGTCGGTGGTAGTCGCCTCTTCAGGCGGTGCGGCGGTGGATGCGGCAGACCGACCTGATGATGAACCGGTCAGGGGTGCTGCCAGTCTGCGTGAGGAAGACGAGAGCCGAGGCAGTGATATGTGGGGACTGCGCGGGCAGGGTCGGTGGCCTTCCGGATCCGGGTCGGACGGGAACGCGTTGCTGAGGAGCGGCATGGATTCGCCTCGCGAGTCACCCGTCCCCTCGGGCGGGTGGGCTCAGGTGGGTTCAACCGGTGCGTCGCAGCGGCGGGTGATTTCTCCGGCTTCGGTGGATCCAGTTCCAGAGATGGCAGTTCGCTCGGTGGCGGAGAGGAGATTTGAGGACAGTCGGCTGGATTTCCCATTGGCGGCTGGCGGGTCCACAGCCCCCGCGCAGCCTGGTGAGTATGCGTCGTCCTCTATGTTTCCATTAGTTAATATCGGGGGTGTTGGGGGACCGGAAGCAGTGGGCGTAGCGGGGCAGGCGGGTCCCTCGGGGGGTGGAGGTGGCGGAGTTCAGGGCATTGGCGAGCTCGGTGAAGGAGTTACTCGGGCGGCTGGGGGTTGTGGAGTCGGGGCGGTTGCGGGATCTCCGCTTATGGCTTGGGTGCAGCCGGAGTTACCGGCTGGGGGGGTGCCGGGGGCGGCGGCAGTGGTTCCAGTGATTGAGCAACCTGCGGCCGAGGGGGGAGGGGGAGAAAGATCGGGAGAGTGATGGGGTTCGCTTGGATGACAGAGCGAAGGGGGAGGTCTATGTCTGCTTCGAGGGCCCGCTGGGGCCTCACCTGAAGCAAGAGGTGCGTGACAAAATTTGGAAGGACGAGTATGTGGAAATTTTTTCACTGCTCCCCTTGGAGAAATTTAATCTGCATACGGTTAAGAAGGAGGAGAAGAAAAAGGAGGACGAGGAAAAACGCCGGTGGCGGCTCATTCCTCAAACTTTTACAAACTGGCTGCAGGCTTTCGCAATTCTGGCCAGTGTGGTAGGGGAGAAGGCGGCGGAAAAATTTTTCTGCGCTTTTTGGGTATATGGACGCTATCGGTGAGGCTCATCGGGTTTATGGGGGCATGGCGTGGTTGCGTTACGATGAGCAATTCCGCCAGAGGAAGGCAGTTTGTCCAAGTATTCGGTGGGACCATAAGGGCATTGTCTCTGGTTGAGGGTGATGACACCAACTAGGGTGGGGCAGCCCTTTGCGGGTGGGGACGGCTCCTCCGGCCAGGGGAATACCAACTCCGGATATGGGGGTTCGGGAACAGGGGTAGGTCAGAAAGGATTATGCTGGCAGTTTAATGACGGCCAATGCAAATATGGAGCTAGTTGCTGATTTAAGCATGTTTGCTCTGTGTGTGCCGGTACCTCTTATGGGGTGGCAAAATGTTTTAACAAGGGTAGGGGAAAGGGACTGTCTAACAATAGCCAGGGGACGGACTCCGGTGAAGGTCCAAGAGATGGAGCCGTATCTAAGTAGATATACGGATCAAGGGGCAGCGGTTTTGTTACGTGAGGGGTTTTTGACGGGTTTTAGGATTCCGGCACTGGATCACCAGGTTCCTGGTTCCTTGAGGAATCTCAAATCGGCTTACGAACACCCGGGGGTGGTGGAGGAAAAGTTGAGTAAGGAGGTGGCATTGGGAAGGATGGCGGGTCCTTTTCGGTCTCCCCCTCTGCTGGGTCTGATTGTGTCTCCTTTGGGGGTGGTGCCCAAAAAAGAGCCGAACAAGTTTCGGCTGATACACCATTTGTCGTTCCCTAAAGGTCAGTCGGTGAACGATGGGATTCCTTCGGACCTATGTTCAGTTGTTTACACATCGTTCGATGCCGCGTTGCGTTTGGTTCGATTGGGGGGCAGAGGGGCGTTAATGGCGAAAACGGACGTGGAATCCGTGTTTTGTTTACTGCCGGTTCATCCAGAGAGTTTGAGGCTGTTGGGTTGTTACTGGAATGAGGAATTTTTCGTTGATCGTTGTCTTCCTATGGGTTGTTCCATATCATGCGCCTATTTTGAGGCCTTTAGCTCTTTTCTGGAGTGGGTGGTAAGGGACGTGGCAGGTCTGCAGTCGGTCATACACTATTTGGATGACTTCTTCTGCGTTGGCCCTGTGGATTCGGAAATTTGTAGGTCATTGTTGTGTACTATTGAGTGGGTTGCGGGACGGTTTGGGGTTCCGTTAGCGCCAGAGAAGACGGTGGGGCCATCCATGTGTTTGAGTTTCCTTGGTATTTGCATAGATTCGGTGTGGTTGGAATGTAGATTGCCGGAGGAAAAGCTGGCTTCATTGCAGGAAATGGTTCGGCGCTCCTCTCGTTTGAGGAGGATTCAGTTGAAGGAATTGCAGTCGATATTGGGCAAGTTGAACTTCGCTTGTTGGATAATGCCGATGGGGAGGGTGTTCTGTCGGCGGCTGGCAAGGGCAACGGCGGGGGTTCGGGCGCCGCACCATTTTGTGCGTCTGAATGGCGAACTTAGGGAGGATTTGTTGGTGTGGGATGAGTTTCTGAGCCAGTACAATGGGCGCTCCATAATTATAGGAGATGTGGTTTCCAATTCGGACATGGATATTTTCACTGATGCTGCTGGGGGGTCAGGTTTTGGAGCATACTGGGGGGGGGGGGCGTTGGTGGATGGGGATATGGCCTCACTCGTGGATTGAGTCCGGATGGGTCAAGAATCTGGCTTTATTGGAGTTATTCCCGATTGTGGTGGCGGTGGAACTGTGGGGAGACTGTTTTCGGGACCGGAGGATTAGGTTTTTCTGCGACAATATGGGGGTGGTACAGGTCATCAACAGCTTGTCTGCTTCGTCGCCTCCGGTGATTCGCCTGTTGCGGCATTTCGTGTTACGGTGCCTGTCACTGAATGCGCATGTGGTAGCGGAACATGTGCCGGGTGTTTCTAATTCCATTGCTGATTCTCTCTCTCGTCTGCAAGTGGGATCGGTTCCGCACCTTGGCTCCGGAGGCTGCAAGCAAGGGCGAAGACTGCCCGGGTCTGCTTTGGAGCGTGGTTGGCGGGAGGCAGGACACCTGATTCGAGGGTCGTTGGCGGAAAAAACCCGGTCGGCATATGAGGCGGCTTGGGGGCAGTGGGTCGACTGGTTGGGTAGTTTAGGGGGCGTGGTCTCTTACAGTGACAGGGTGGGGGCCCTGTTATGTTGGTTGGCTTGGGCTGAAAGAGAGGGTTGGTCGGTGTCCAGAGTGTCTCGCTTCTTTGCGGCTTTGGCTTTTGGTTTCAAACTGCGTCGTCAGCCAGATGTTACCAAGGATTTTGTCGTGGGTCAAGCATGGAGGGGGTATTGAGTTGGGAAGGGCACTAAGGATGGGCGTCGTCCAGTAGTTTTTTGGTTGCTGGAGCGGTTGATGTCAGTACTGGAGTCGGTGTGCCATGGTACCTTTGAGTTGGCATTATTCAGGTTAGCTTTTTCATTCGCCTTTTTTGGCGCCCTGCGTATTGGGGAATTGGTGTCCCTGAGTAGGATAACCGCGGGGGGACTACTGGCGGCAGATGTGGTGTGCCTTGGTGATAGGGTGGAATTGGTGGTTCGGCGGTCAAAGACGGATAGGTTGGGTAAGGGGCGTAGGATTGTGTTGGGCCGAGTGGCGGGTTCAAAAGCATGTCCAGTCGAGTGTTTGGATGCTTTTTTGGGGATGAGGTGGTTGAGCTCGGTTCCTCTTCTTTGTCATGAGGATGGTTCCTTTTTATCGAGATATCAGTTTTCTGCAGTGTTCCGGAGATGTTTGGCATCTATGGGATTGGACCCGCGTAGTTTTGCCCCGCACTCTTTTAGAATAGGGGCGGCGACGGAGGCCGCTAGCTTGGGTTTGGGTCCGGAGATGGTCAAGAAAATTGAGAGGTGGGAATCAGACCGTTTCAATTTGTACGTCCGCCCGCACCTGGCTTAAGGGCTGGTGGAGCAGGTAGTTGGGAGGGACATGGGTTGGTGGTCTATTCCCGTGCTATTCTTGTTTTCTTTCTGTTTTAGCTCCGGGCGCCCGTTTAGTCTGGATTCTCGGCCATTCGTTCGTCCATCGGGGCGCGGAGCGGGCGGACGTGAGGCCGGACGGAAGACAGCTGGGTTTTCTGCGTGAGGTTGCCATCCTTCGTTGGATTGGCCGGAGAGGCATGTTGTGGTCCAATGTTTTTCCGCGCTGGATAACCCACCACAGGTTTTGGTTTTACATGTAGGGGGTAACGACCTGGGGTTGAGGACAGGTCGGGAGTTGATCAGGGATATTAAGTCGGATTTATTGAAGCTATGGGTGACGTTTCCTAGAATGGTGGTGGTGTGGTTGGACATGGTGTATCGACATGCATGGAGGGGGGCAAGGTCGGTGGAGCGCCTGAATAAGGCGCGGGTGAAAGCGAATTGGGAGGTGTCAGGTTTTGTGGCCCGGAATGGCGGAGTGGCGGTCCGTCATCGGGATTTGGAATCCGGGGAAGGTAACTTTTGGCGCAGTGACGGAGTGCACCTCAATGCGGTGGGATTGGACATGTGGGCGTTGGGCCTACAGGAAGGAATTGAGCGGGCATTGGGGCTGGTGGGGGGTTCGCATCCATGAGGTGGCATGGTATGCTCCCTGTGGCGTTAGGGGTCCTTGGAGTTGGTGGAACAAATTGGTGTGAGGGAGTCAGAAGGAGGTTGATTCCCTCAATTGAGGATGGATTCTGTTTGGTCTGGCGAAGGTGGGGCTCCTTTAGGGTAAAGTCCCTGGGAGTCGGGAGTTGGTTTAGCCATTAACATGGCTTCGGTGCCCTCGAGCCAGTGGTTGCGGCTGAGGGTAATGGTTGGAGAATAGTATGGTTCGCCAGATCTCTTAGCTCCAAGGACCCCTGCCCCAATGTTGGTTGGTGGTGGTACTTATAGTACCTGGAAAATGGTGGTTGTGTCTGTAAGTTCTTTACAGATTATGGGTATTTTTAAGGATGGGTTTTATGCACAATGTTTGTGCTATGTTTTCATATGTTTTTATATGTTTATGTATATGTTAATAAAATGGCTGCTGTGGCCAATATAATCCAATGTGTTGTCCAGTGTCTTGTTTCCAATAAAGGATGGGGGAGGTATCTAATGTGGGAGGGGGGACAACCTGGGTTGGAAAATTGGCATGGGACAGTGGCATGGAGGGGTAAGGTTATTAGTTACATGGGGCACGGACTCTGCGTTGCGTAAGGGTCAAGGAAGCGCCGGACCCGGCGAAGCTGGGGGGAGGCGCCGCATGACCGCGCACGCAGGGACGTGCGGGCCGTGACGTCGAGAAAGGGGAGGGGCCAATGGCCGGAGCAGCCATGCGGGAGGAAGTGTACCTCAGTTGCGCGGCGTGCTTCAAGCGAGGCCCACCCACCCACCCTAATTTAGGTGGTATAGTTGGTCATTGTGGGGGCTGTTTTTTTCTCGGTTGAGAGGGGTCGCGGTGGCCGGGGGGCGTTAGGGGTCCTTGGAGTTGGTGGAACAAATTGGTGTGAGGGAGTCAGAAGGAGGTTGATTCCCTCAATTGAGGATGGATTCTGTTTGGTCTGGCGAAGGTGGGGCTCCTTTAGGGTAAAGTCCCTGGGAGTCGGGAGTTGGTTTAGCCATTAACATGGCTTCGGTGCCCTCGAGCCAGTGGTTGCGGCTGAGGGTAATGGTTGGAGAATAGTATGGTTCGCCAGATCTCTTAGCTCCAAGGACCCATGCCCCAATGTTGGTTGGTGGTGGTACTTATAGTACCTGGAAAATGGTGGTTGTGTCTGTAAGTTCTTTACAGATTATGGGTATTTTTAAGGATGGGTTTTATGCACAATGTTTGTGCTATGTTTTCATATGTTTTTATATGTTTATGTATATGTTAATAAAATGGCTGCTGTGGCCAATATAATCCAATGTGTTATCCAGTGTCTTGTTTCCAATAAAGGATGGGGGAGGTATCTAACGTGGGAGGGGGGACAACCTGGGTTGGAAAATTGGCATGGGACAGTGGCATGGAGGTGTAAGGTTATTAGGAAAATGGGGCACGTACTCTGCTTTGCGTAAGGGTCAAGGACATGTAGTACCGCACTGTACTGTAGAGAGGAGCAATAGACCGCCAATCACTGCATGCACCTCACTAATACATGTAAGAGCAGTACAGGACATGTAGTACCACACTGTACTGAAGAGAGTCTCTATAGACCGCCAATCACTGCAGGCACTAATACAATTTTTTTTACAAGCAAAAGTTTCATGATTATTGGCTGAAAATATTGTATCCTGAGGCCATTGTAACCTGAGGGAGAGCAGTAAATGATCTTGATGGTATCACATGGACATGGATTTTTAACAGCATTGCACCTGCAGCTAATTTCTTGGCTGTGGATGTTTATAAAGTTGTCAAACAAGTGGGAGAGCAACATTCCTGCTAGAAAGAAATGTGCTGGCAGGGAATTCCAGATGCTGGTAAGATTTACAGTCAGGCACCTCTGTTCTCTATGCTGCCTCCCTTATCCCAAACGTTTCTTCTGTGATCACCAGGTCTGTGTCTATATTTCTGGTTCCAATTTCTTACCTTCTAACACTAATGTGTTATACTCAGGATTCTTAATCATTTTAGTATTTTATTCACCAGTGTACTAGTGTCCATATAGTGTAAACTATGTTGCCAGAACCTTCCCTTGGTGGCATATGAGCCTTTCTTGTTCTCGGGAGCTGTCTTCTACACATTATCCTCGTGGAAGTTCACAATCTAACTGGGTCTTTTTTGACCTTCAACAAACTTAATGAAGTAATAGAGGAACCGGCTTGTGGCTCCTCTGAAGCCTGAAAATTAGACTGTCAAAGTAAACAAAATATGTCATGACATTCTGTACCCTGGCTCCAGATAGCAAAATGTCCCAAATAGAGATGGGCAAGTCGATTCTAACGAAGTGGAATTCGTTTAGAATTTCAGGAAAACTTCGGTTCTGCACGAAGCCGAAGTTTAGGGTGATTCGCGGGAATGAAGAGTCTTTTTTTTTGGTAAAATGGCCACGAGCACATGGCATTACATGGGGCAGAGAACTCTGGGAGGAAGAAAGGAGCACCCCCAATGACATGTGCAGACATGAAGCCAATCAGATACCTGCGGGATTCTGTGACATCACAGCACTATAAATACCGACGCCATCTTAAATCGTCACACTTCTCACTGTGTGTCCTGTCATAAGCACCTTGCTGCTGCTGCTGCTGCTGCTGCACTATATTGCACTTATTGTAAAACAAACTTGTTTTTATCAGCGACTGGGGGGAAAGACCATCACAAGTGTGTGTCATTTACACACTTGTTACTCAACCAGCGTTATTATTTTGTTTTAGTTTGTGGGGTATTCTCCTTAAAGTCCAGGGTGGGTCGAATTCTGCCCCATACATGCCTGAATTCCAGTTGGTTGTTCTGTAGGGTATTTCATACCCATGGCTTAATTTAACCTCTTCATTGTGGGGTAATTTGGAATAAAATACAGGGTGTCTGTATTTTTTCGCTCCCATATGTGTCTAAATTACATCTGGTTTTTCTGTAGGGTACTTCATACCCAAGGCTTAATTAAATTTTTTGATCAAACAGTATGTCAGACAGAGAGGTGGCAGGCTCTTCACATGCGAGTGGCAGTGGCACAAACATTCCTGGAGCAGGCACAGGTCACAGCACAGTAAGAGGACGTCGCAGCAGGGTTCACTCGGTGAAGCCAGAACTGCCGGTGTCATCTAGCGGCCATGTGTTGACCAGCAACCCAAGGGTTCTTGATTGGTTGACTAGGTCATCCACTTCCTCCCAGATGACATCTGACAACCCCAGCCAAGAGTCCGTGGGAACGTCAGACACAACTCTTAGTTGACATGGCCCAGGAGCAGGTCCAAGCCCTCACCTGTCCTCAACCCGCCTCTGTCCCATCTGGTTCCCTCAGCCAGAGATCTACTATGTGGTCTGGGTTCAGCGCCACTATATAGCGCAGACAAACTCTTCGAGGACAGTCAGCAGCTACTTGGCAGCGAAGAAGTGGGGCCGACATCTGCTGCTTCTTGCAGTAGGCGGAAAAGTAGTGATTTGGAGAGGGGCATGGGAGGTTATGTTGCAAGCAGTCAGGCTCTGCATACTGAGACCGTTGAGGAGAATAGCAGTGATGCGCAAACACAACTCGATGATGATGTAGCCGATCGCACTTGGGAGCCGGGTCAAGGGCTTCATCTTAATCGTCTCGTTGGGAGAAGAGGGTGTCAGCTGGCGCGTCAGGCAGTGGCGCAGCCAGCAAGTCGGTAGCGGCACAGGGGCTCAGGAAGACAGCGACGTTAGTAGTCACTCAGTGCGGAGCGTTGGCGGTAAAATCAGCTACTCGGCGGTGTGGCAGTTTTGTTGCTAAAACACAGGAAAGCAGAAAATGTGTAATATGTAGAAATCTTGGGAAAGAAATGTAGCGTGGCCAGGGAGCTAAGTTGGCCCCAAAGGGCCCGCGTCAACACATGCAGCATTAGCATCCCGTTGGCCTGGGAAAACGTGTCTCAGATGTGGTGGTCCATTCCTGCTCCCCGCAGCACAACAGAAACGCACCCTTGGCACGCATGCCACTTCAGCCAGTCAAGGCTCCACCACCTCAGCCGAAGTGACCTGTTCATCTTTGCCATCATCTACCGGTCCAGATGCTCCTGCTCCTTGCTATTCACAGCAGTCATTCACCCAGTCAATTGCCAAGAGACAGCAGTATACGTCCCAAGCCGTAATTTCTTTTCGAAAAAGGCAGTACCAGCCCTGCACAAATATATAGAACAGAAGGTGGGCCAGTCCTTGAGCCTATCGGTGTATTCCAAGGTGCACGGCGGTGCGGACGTGTGGAGCTGTAACTACGGTCAGGGACAGTACATGTCCTTTACGGCCTTCTGGGTGAATGTGCTTCCTGTCCAGCCACACCAGCAACTTGGACAGAAGACGCCGGCATCTCCTTCAAGTTGCCAAACTGCTGTTCCTGCGCCAATGGCCGCCTCCTCCTCCACCACCACCCTCAGCCTCCACACGTCTAAGTGCTGCTCCATCATACCACATGTGCAGGGCACAGCGGTGTCACACAGTTCTACACCTGGTTTGCCTGGGCTAACGAAGTCACACAGGGGAGGAACTGCTCCGCGTCATACAACAAGAAATCAATTTGTGACTTTCTCCGCGACAACTGAAAATCGGAACCATGGTGACAGACAATGGAAGGAACATGGTGTCCGTGCTGCACCAAGGAGGGATGACCCATGCGTCCTGCATGGCGCACGTGTTCAATCCTGACGTTTTCCACCCATCTGCAAGACATTCTAAAAATGGCCAGGAAACTGTGCATGCACTTCATCCATTCCTACAAAGTCAAGCACACCCTGCAGCGTCAGAACGGCCTCCCCAACATAGGCTGATATGCAATGTTTCCACCCATTGGAATTCCAGCCTTCATATGTTGGACCGACTCTATGAACAGAGAAAGGCCATTAATGATTTTTTGATGATCCAAGTGGACAGGAGTACTCCCCTAATTTTGATGACAGCCAGTAGCAGCTCATGCGTGACACCTGCCGTTTGCTCAGGCACATTGAGGAAGCCACGTTATTTGTCAGTCGCCAGGACTACGGGATGAATAACGTCATTCCACTGCTTCATGTCCTGGAACAGGATGCTGCAAAATCTTTTCTGGTCGGGGGAAATGGAGAAGTGGCGACTACACTCACCCAAATGTGAGTCCGGGTGGGGCTGAACTGGAGGAGGACATAAGCACAAGCATTGTTGGCGAAAAGAGTTTTTTTTTTCTACTCAGGTGACAGGAGAGGAGGAGCGGGGGCTGCGGAGGAGGTAGGGGGAATGAGGAAGACGAGGCAGATGACCCAACAAAACCGTGCAGTATACAGTAAGATGGAGGCAGGGAGTCCCTCAGAGTCACTTGCGCAGATGGCCCGCAGCATGCTGATTTGGGCCTGGCTAGTGACAGCCGAATAGTCACCACCCAGTAGAGGGATGACTTTTTGGCTCTCCACCCTCTTGGACCCCGCTACCAGTCTAAAGGGGTGCTTTTTATCTATTGCCAAGAGGGAGGAGAAACTCACGTACTATAGAGAAATCCTATTTAGTCAGTTGGCCGCTGCTTATGTGCTCCATCGTCCAATCTCTGATAGGTCTGACCGGGGGTGGGTGGGGGGTTCCTCATCACACATGTACCACTGCCATGGCTGCTGTGGGGGGGAGGGGAAGGGGGGGTAAGGAGCAGTAGCAGTTCCATCAGCAGCAGCCTAAGTCTGGAGTCGTTGATGAGCCGCGTCCTTCACCCGCCTAGTGAAGAGAGTACTCATCAACAGGAGCAGCCGGTCCTGGAGCAGACCTGGACCCCGCCGGTGGTGGCCTACGTGGACAGCACTCTGCCACCCCAGATAGAAGATTCACTGGAATACTTGAGGTGTGGCTGCAACTTGCCGAGTTTGCACTAGAGAAACTGTCCTGCCCAGCCAGTAGTGTGGCATCAGAGTGGGCGTTTAGTGCGGCGGGGGCCATAGTTACCCCAAGGAGAACTCGCTTGTTCACCAGAAATGTGGAACGACTGACCTTTGTCAAGATAATTCAGGCGTGGATCGGCCAGGATTTCCACACAACTATGCCTTATGCATCAGATTAGATCTGCCATGACGCCTCACCAAAACATTGAGAAATTAGTCTGGAATCAAACTACCTGCCTCAGCCACTATTCTGATGCTGCCACCTGCCTGATGTCACACATCTGCTGCCAGTTGCTCCATCTGCCACCCACCATCTTTACCAGGGACTGGTATTGCCATCCACCTCCCCACTTTGTCATTGTGCCACTCTGTGGACTACTCATGTTGCTGCCACCTTCTCAACCTCTCATTGTGCTACTCTGTGGACTACTGATGTTGCTGCCACCTTCTCAACCTGTCATTGTGCCACTCTCACAATCTGGATCAGGATTGTCTGAAGATTAGGTAGCCAAAAGCAGGAGTGGATACAGAAACTGAAGACATGCAAATATCCCATTTACTGGTCATCTCTCTTTTGGATCAACTCCTGTTTGTTTCTGGCTTTAGCAATACTGATCGATAATTGACTGATTGAAAGCGGACACTGACGGATGAAAGGAAGGGCAACATGATCATTGATGTCAATGCAAAATTACTGCCGACACACTCTCCAATCTTTCGGGGGACTCTACAAGTATCAGTGTTTAGCATAACAGGTTCCATCATAATCTGTGGAATTATCTGATGTAAAAGGAGTGCGCTCTTTGACGCTATAGTAGGATCTTGGCCCTCAGCTCGGTTCTTTCCAGCTGGCGCTGACAATACCTTTGTTATACCTCTGTTCCCACTTCAGTTATTTGGTCAGTTTTGCCCCTGTAACTGCCCAGAGAATTGAAATGTGAAGCTATTCTAGTACCGGCGGCACTCATGTGCGTGTCATACTAAAACACAGCATTGTATGAAGACCAAACTACGCTCCCTATGCATATTTAAGCATGGCACAATGTTCTACAATACCATAAGGCTCTCTACAGCCTGGAAATAGCTGTTTTTTAACACGAATTGCCGCGAATAAATTCGGGTCGAAACGAATTTTGCCGGAAAATTTGGCGAAATTAAATAATCAAATTTTTGAGAAATACGCCCATCTCTACTTATAAGCTAAAAATCAGTATTGTAGAGGGCGATGAGGAGAAACCATACCTATTAAACTATATTTTTTACACTGTATTTACTAAGGAAAATGACCTTTCTGTTGATGAGCAGGGGGATGAGCTAAACTCCACCTTAAATGTTTCTTGTCTAACCCAGGAAGAACTGCAGCTCCACCTTAAGAAAATTAATATAGACAAATCACTAGGTCCTCATGGTATACACCCCCGTGTCCTAAGGGGGTTAAGTAATGTCATACACAGGCTCCTATTCTTAATATTTATGGACTCTATAGTTATGGGTTAGGTTCCAAAGTGATCCAGGAAACAATAGGCCGGTAAGTTTAACCTCTATTGTAGGTAAAATGTTTGAAGGTTTTCTAAGATATGCTATCGTGGACTATCTCACTGAAAATAAATGTATAACGTCGTTCCAGCATTGGTTTATGAAGAATCGGTCCTAGACAGGTTAGTTCTAGACTGGATTGAGGTGATGCATTGGATGTTATATATCTATATTTTTCTAAAGCATTTGATACTGTGCCACATAAAAGGTTGGTAAGTAAAATGAGAATGTTTGGTCTGGGGGAAAAAGTTTGCAAGTGGGTAAGAAACTGGCTCAGTAATAGAAAACAAAGGGTGGTGATTAATGTCACATACTCAGACTGAATCCATGTTACTAGTGGAGACTACAGGGCTGAGTATTGGGCCCCTTCTCTTTAATATATTCATTAATGGCCTTACACATGGATTTCACAGTAGATTATCAATATTTGCAGGTGATACTAAGCTCTGTAAAGTAATTAACACAATAGAAGACAATGTTTTATTACAAACGGATCTTGATAAGTTGGAGGCCGGGAGGCAGGAAAATGGCAGATGAGGTTTAACACTGATAAATACAAGGTTATGCACATGGGGAGGAAAAATCCATTCCATGTTTTTTGTTAAACGAAAAAT